>JAADVO010000388.1:0-29705 GCA_023335655.1 Globisporangium spiculum | reverse complement strand
TAGCATCTGATACTTCAGTATCAGCTGCTGGTACTGAAGTCTCAGGTGTTGTTTTGCTGATACAGAATTTGGTACTTCCCAAAGCGGGGTTATTTAGGCATCTGCGGCATCAAAGTCAAGTGCCAAGCTGGGCCTGGTAGGTTTGTAATGTTATCATCACAATCAAGTCCATTTCTCTTTTCCAACAGGGCGAGTGTTGATACTTTGGCGTCTAGTGAGTCTGAAAGCACTTTGGCGCACACGGAAATGAAAATCTGTGCGTCGTTCACGAATCCCAGTTCTGTGGCAACTCAAAAGAACTTAGAACTGACAGAAATATCCTGCAATCCAGAAAGGTTGTTGAGCCACAAACTCGTGAAGACCAGACACCACTCGATCGCACTTTTTAGTCAACACGCAAAACACCACGTCCTCCCCTCTTCACGCCACCAAGGGTTGGCTGAGAACTACTGTATATCACACTCGGTACAGAGCTAGCTTGCTCGCACTCCTCAATCTTCTTCCTTTGCGTCGGGATCATCTTGAATGTGCTCGAGGACCCACCACGCTCCCAGCATGCCAACACCAAAATATATCTGGCGCTGTGTGAGGTCATGGATTGACACGCACTCTGTTCGTCATTTGAGTAGGCTTCTGATTAGATGACATTCGCGCAACATTGTCGATTCCTCACATCAACAGCAACGAAGTAGCCTGATATATATGAGTCAAGTTGCTCTGTCTCTGTGAAAGGCTCCGCGAGGTTGGTTGAACGGCGCGAGGTGCAACTTGTGAGGGAGGTAAGAACTCATGCACAGGAGATCGGCAATATTTGTTTGAGTATGTTATTGTGTTTCCCAAAGGTGCGAAACAGAGTCCTAGTAGCAGGTATCTACTAGGATTAGTACCACGCACGACGAGAGCGCAAAGGACGGATGAAGCATCGCTTCTGTAGCATCTTGTTGGTTCTGCACATTCAGTTCGTCGGTGTTTTGTTTGGTGCATACTGTGGTAATATGTAAATAACATGCTCTAGTATTGTACCTCGTCAGTATGGGGTGCATATACTGTGGTGCACACTGCGTAGACTCACTTGGACCTTGAAGGGACGTGGAGACCTGTATGCATATTTTTCTTGAGGAGCTTACTTGTGCCGAGTGAACAATCGCATCGCGGATGGCAATTCAGGAAGCGTCACAGCTTCCTTCAGAGCCTCGAGTTAGACACAGTCGCCTGAATTGATCTACTGGTTCAACGATTCGTGCCATTGCGCTCATCGAGAAAGTCTTGGATAGTGATTACTGTTCTTGTGTGGTAATCACACGCCCGTCACGGTCGAACTGTGTGTATGTGGTTCATGCATCTGACTCGAAATGCCGGTGCCTGTGACAAACATGTCATACAGCAAACCCACCACGTTTGTGGCGCTGTATCAGAAACCTTTTACTGTATTAGTTGCCTTGCAGCCCTACAATCCAATTCCCTTGTATTCCAATCAATCAAGAAAAGTCAGGAGCTTTTTGCCACTTGCGAACTACCCACCACCACCACCACCACCACCACCACCAGTAGTAGTAGTACAGTTCAACTCGACTGGGATTCAGCAACGCCATGAAGAGCAGTGCAGAGTTGCGCTTCCATGTGAAGCTACCTCGCTGTTCCTTTCGCAGCCAAGAGCTCCGAGGGATTGATTGACACGCCGTATGGACTGCTGCTGGGAGGATACATAACATATTCACGCAAGCGATGCTGCCTTCCAGCCAGGTACTCAAAAGCGCATCGATGCCGCCATCTTTACAGACCCGTAGCCACCCATCCCTTTTGTTTGCTTTTAATGATAAAATTCGCCAATCAGAACGTCGCAGTCTCCGATGACCAGCTCAACGAGTACAAACCAGCACACCTTCTACAGCTGTAATCAAAATTTTATAATGTTGAAGACATTATACAGAGTAATATTAAATATATTTTACTAGTAGATATATAATAAACAGGATTATGATAATGTATGAAGGTAATCAATCCTCGATCTCACCCAACACAGCCCATCCCCTTCGTTCTGTCTGTTCTGCTCTGTGTCTGTTGTGTGAGTCACAAGTGAAGAAGAAGAAAGAGCTCCAAAGCCCGAGCTCACAAGCTCAGCTCGCGCTTCCACATCTGACGCTCTCAGCACACAGCCCACGCCCACGTCCTCTCACTTCGCTTCTTTCCTGCTGCTGAGTGCGCGCGACCATGACGATGCCCGCGCCGCTTCCGGAGCTGGACGCCGCGCCGCCGCTCACGCTCGAGGAGAAGAAGGAACGCCAGCGGCTGCACGTGCGCCGCAGCTACTACCGCAAACTGGTAATTAATGCCTTGATTGTCAATTGTTTAGCTATGGTCTGTCAGTCAGTCCCCCCCCCCCTCCCCCCAGGGTTTCTCTCCAAGGAGGAAACCTTAGTGGCCGAGGTGCCACTCATCTGACATCCCCGGTGTTAAACCACGAACCGACGAGTGATTGTTATCACGTCAGGGACCCCAGAGGACCTGAACCCACTAACCGCTCTTGTGTCTTTCTCTGCGACGTGTGACGATGGATCTATAGAACCGCATGAACGAGATGCGCGAGCAGGTGCGCGTACTCAAGGAGCAGTACGCGCTCGCGCTCAAGCAGCGCGCCGCCACGGAGACAAGCCTCGCGCAGTCGCCCGCACAGACGAGCGCCGTGGAGCTCTACGCGCAGATCTCGCGCGTGAAGGAGCAGCTGCTCGAGGAGAACGCCGCGCTCGAGCAGTTGCTCGCCGACCAGAACGCGCTCGGGTTCAAGATCAACCAGCTGCAGCTCGAGTTCCAAAGCGAGCAGGTGCGAACGAGTGATGCCAGGCTCCGGTCTAAGGATACCTACCACCTTGCTCACACACACTCTCGTTGCTTTACCATGATGCTCCATAGAAAAAGTTCCTCGACGCGAAGGCTGCGGATGCCTCGAAAGAGCCGTACTACCTCCGCGTACCGATGACCGTGGCCGAGTGTCACCAACTTGCGTGGAACTCGTATATGGAAGTGCTCCAGTTCATGCAAAGTGACCAGTTCCTGTCGACGGGGGCGACCGCGTTCGGCTGGCGCGATCGCCGCCGCATTGAGGGCGACCGACTCAAGTTCTCGCTCAAGAAAAAGTTCACGCACATGTCGCCATACCTGGTGACGCGCCGGAGCTGGGACGTGCTCAGGTCGGGCGAGAAGCACGCCACGTTGTACTCGTCGTCGCTGCGCGTGAACATTTACATCCCGCAGGTCGTGGACGAGAACAACTTTGTCGCGCACCGCGTGTTCAGGACGCCCGGCGGCAAGGTCGTCGCCAAGTCGCTATACCTCGTGAGCCTCTTTCAGGTCGAGACCGGGTTCGTTGTCATCTATCGCGCGATCGACAAGTCCCGTCTGGGCAAGAAATATGAAGGCAACTTTGAAGACCCCAAGTTGCAGCACGAGGAGCCCCAGGAGCACTGGCTCGAGGACGTGTTCACATGGTACGTGTGCTTGCTTTGGGTACTGCTTGGATGTACCTGGATACTTTGAGTTGTTTTTCTGTTGTACTAGAGTGTCTAATGTGTGAATTTTGTGGGGTGTGGTTCTAGGTCGATCCACGAGGAAGCTGGCAACGACTGCACCGTAGACTTTGGTGGCGACATACCTGGGACGCTGGACTACGGCCAGGAGGTGTGGATGCTCGAGGTGCTGCTCATCGTGCTGCGCTGGGAGTCCAAGGTCATTGGCTCGCTCTTCACAATCACCTCGTCGTAGCGAACAACCACAAGGCTTCATCCACCATCCATACTGTGTAAATATGTTGGGGGGAGGGGGGGGGGGGCGGGAGAATTGAGTTCTGTAGCAAAAAGCGTAAATTATACACATTCAAAAGAGTATTTTTTGGAAAGTAGAGAGCGCGATGTTTCACTTCATGTTAGATGCTTGGACGGATTTGAGAGATCCGGGTCCAACCGTTTTCTGAAGAGCTACAGGACTAACTGCTCAGGTGCTAGAACTTATCATATAGCTACTTTTACAGTTCGAGCGCACTCGCCTCCGTGTGTAAGAAGGACACGTAAAAGGCCCCGACTCATTTCAAACTCCAGAATGGGTGTCGTCATCTTCACCAAGTGACAGGGAACGGAGGGAGATTGCTCCTCTCGAGTGTTTATTCGGACTTCATTTATCAAAACTAGGTGGTAAAGCCCACTATCTCAGCAACATCATTTTACAAAACCTGTGCAAAAATTTCAATGAACCTCTTGCCAGTTTTACACGACACTCACCGTCTTTTGATATATTTCCCTTTCGGTTCAGCAAGTCAGTCAAAAGAGCCGGTCAAGGTCCGGCGACATCGGGTGGCTCAGCGTGCCACCGTAAACAAGAGACAGGAGCTCCTCGTAGAGCAGCAAACGAGTTTCATTCCACTTTCCACCCAGATTCTTTTGACAAAGTACCAGCTTGACAATGAAGACGATGGTGCCAACGGCCAACGACCAGGTCAATGCTGACACACACCTCACGCCCGAGCAGAAGAAACAGCGCCAGCGCATGCACGTGCGCCGCAGCTACTACCGCAAGCTGGTACTACAAAACTCTCATATTCTAAGCCAACCACTATGATACACAATGACTGATATACTCAATCTACCCATCACGTAATTGCACAGGACAAGATGCGCGCCATGCGCGACGAGGTCCGGCAGCTCACGCAGCAGTGCCTGCTCGCGATCGACAGCAAAGAGGCGCAGCTGAGCACTCATGGGATGCGCAGCATCACGCCCGCGCACCGCCGCGCCGTGACGCTCTATATGCAGATCGCGCGCACGAAAGAGGCACTGCTTGCAGAGAACGCGGCGTTACAACGCATACTCGAGGGCAGTGAGACGCTCTCGTACCGCGTGAGCCAGCTCGTGCTCAAGGTCAACGAAGAGGTAACAAAGCCAAGCCAAGATGTTGCTTTGGAAGTGATACTGATATTGATACTTTGATATTCGTAACCTTCATAGATATCTTTCAGTATCACACCACCAGACACCTTCCGTAAAGCCAAAAGTACCGACAGTCTTCTCGACGACGACAACAAGCGCTTCAGCGTGGTTCACAAAGCGACACCCACTGAGTGCCGAGATATCAACAGCGAAACGTACGTGAAGATCCAGCGCTTCCTGCATAGCAACTCGTACCTGACGACCGGCGCGACAGTGTTCGGCTGGCGCGACCGACGCAAAGTCGAGGGCGAGCGGCTCAAGTTTTCTCTCAAGAAGGCGTTCCCGGGGGCGACGGCTTTCGATCTGTCGCAGCGCAGCTGGGCGATCGTCGCGAGCCCCAGACAGCACCGAAGCCTGCACTCGGCGAGTCTGAATGCGCAGCTCTTTCGCGCGCAATGCGTGGACGGCCACAATGTCGTGATCTACCGCGTGTTCTACAGCGAGTGCGGTAAGTACGCGGCCAAGTCGCTCTTCCTGGTCTCGCGCTTTGAGATCGGGGATGGCGGGTTCGTTGTTTTGCTGCGCTCGATCGACAAGGACCGACTGCGCAGGAATCAAGACCACGAAGAGCTCTTCGATGACCAGTCCGATGTTGCAGTCGAACAGGAGCAGTGGATCGATGTCTTCTCATGGTGAGCTGCTGGTTCTTGCCCTGTTCTGGCCCTAGTAGCTGATACTAACCTACCTTCTGTGGAGGCTGCTTATCAGGCTGATCTTTGACCAAGTGGGTGACACGTGCAAACTGGACTTTGGTGGCGACGTGCGCAGCACGAGCGTCGCGAGCTCGACGCTCTGGATGCTCGAAGTGCTGCTCATCGCGCTGCGGTGGGAGGCGAAAGTGAACGGCCCGATCTTCTTGTTACCGACATCCTAGTGGAGGCAGGTAGGTAGGTAGAAAATATACAAGTTCTTATTGTATTTATCATGAAAGTGTTTGTAAGTTGTTGTTGGGGTTGGAATGTGTGTACGTATCTTCTCAGTGCCAAGTGAGTATGAAAGTCCTCAATTACTGAGCGCAGCTGCTCAGCTCGCGCAGGACCGAGTCAAGATCCTGGCTCTCAAGACAGATCGCCTCCATCTCGGCTGGAGTGAACATCGCGCCGATCACAGCCGCTCCAGCATGAAAGATCGACTGGAGATTGCCGACTTGCTCAGGATCAAGCTTCGTGTCCAGGTAGTGCTCGATCATCCCCTGGGTGCACTCGCTGGTCATGGCACCCAGGTCGAAAGTGGCGTGAACGCGTCCGGGACGAATCAACCCAGGCGCGACGCGGTCCTTGCTGTTTGCAGTCATGACGATCATGCGTCCGGGCGTGTCGACCATGCCGTCGAGAGCGCTCAGAAAGCCGTGCACACTGAGCGCGTCCGCTTCTTCTTCGGATACGATTTTGTGGACCCCGGCGTACAAGCTACTACGTTGGCCACTCTGAGACTTCTCATCAGACGTGAAACAAATCTCATCGACGCCTTCTAGCACGAGCACGACGTCGTTAAAGTCCAGCTCGACAGTGAGCCCAAGACTCGGGACCGAGTAGTTGAAGTCCTGAAGCAGATCCGCCATCTCTTTGTTCGTCTTGATCTGGTTTGCATCGACATTCACGATGTGGCGGTTTGTGTGGTGGGCAATCGCCTTAGCGATGCTGGTCTTGCCCGTTCCAGACGGTCCGTGCAGGAAAATGCCTATACGGTGCGCAAACTTCCTCGGCGCGAATTTACCCACGCGGCGGTGGAAATCGTCGAGCGTCTGGATCAACTGCGCCTTGCCCTCAAAGAATAAACTGGCGAACGTGGTCGAGTCGGTGAGGCGGTATCGCTTGCAGACTTGCATGGACTGGGGTCGTGTGGCTAAGCGTTTGCGACTTGCTCGGCCGCGACCCCTTCCTCGTATGCCGCGTCCGCTATTGCGAGCAGGCTGTTTGAACGAACCGTTCTCGAGTCGCTCGAAGTGATAGCGCTCTTTCTCCTCCTTGATCCTCTGAGCTTCCAACTGCTGGTGCAGCTCAAACGCATTCGTGATGAACGCGTCGATCTTGTCCGAGCCATTTGGGTGACTCGATCGAAACTGGTAGTAGATATCAAGCCCAGCGGTGGCATACTTGAAGCCGATCTCTGGCGTCAACTTGAGCCACTGGCTGTTCGGCCGCGCCAGTTTCGGGGACAGACTCGCTGAGGGGTAGTTGTCGTCGTCGCCGTATTCATTGGAGGAGACTTGAAAGTTCGGATCCTCCTCAAGCTCGTAGAACATCTTGGACGCCTCGAAGGTAAAGTTTTTTGCGATAAACGCCGAGACTGCCTCTTGCAGCAGCAGGTTGTGGTCGTTGGTTTCCTGATCACCCGTGCAGTCGAGCGACGCCGAGATCGTGCGGATCACTTCGTTGTGCGGAGCCTTTGGGACGCTCAGCGAGCTCAGGAACGGAAACCACTCGAGCCACGAGGCATCCGATTCGACCAGTTGTGTGGCAAGCTTGGAGATCAGCGTCACGAGCCAGTTCGCGAACAGAGATAGGAAATCCACCTCTTGCGCGGGGTGGAGAGACCTCCTGGAACCCCTGTCTCTGCTGCTGCTGTTGCTGCGGCAGCCGCCACGGCCTCCGCCGCGGCTCTTGCGCGCTGTTGACTTGGTGCGCGCCATTGGCAGCGTGTTCAGACGAGTGTTAGCTGGGAGACTTGAGCACTTGGAGGCAAATTGGGAAATGACTTCCTTGAGAGTAGGCTGCCAGACTGGTCGTGGGAGCAATGATACGACCATCACTCAGGGCGTCCGAGTGGCACAATCTCAAATCATCTCAAGTTGCAGCCACTCATTTCTGATAGGCTAACGCCACAAAAATATCATGAATGAAGGTGGACTGGACAGAGATGGGTTGCGTTTTCTTGTTTCTTGTACAGAACCAGTATATATTTTATTTGTACCCACCTGGGCGATCGCTTCTCTATTGATGCTCTTCACTCTGTCTTCTCATGCTTCAGTTGTGATTTTACTCAGGACTGCGTCGACGTCGTCAAACTCGGCGCAGAGCTCCTCGATGAACGCGGGCGAGAGCCGCGTCTTGTTTCCACTACCACCACCACCAACAACATCGCTGCCGCGTCGTAACCGCTCGCTCTGCTTCGCCGTGAGCGTCGTGGAGAAGTAGTACTCGATCATCTCCTGGATCTCGTCGCTCGCCATGTACCCCAAGTGCAGTTTCTTGCTGATGCGGCCGGGGCGAATGAGCGCCGGGTCGAGCTTCTCCGGGTGGTTTGTGGTCATGATCACGATGCGACCGGGACAGTCAATCACACCGTCCAGCACGTTCAAAAGTCCCGCGAGATTGAGCTTGTCCGACGAGTTGCTCGAGGACACGAATCCGCCTTTCAGCTTTGGACCAAACTCGCGACCACCAGCGCCAGTGCCAGTGATCCCAAAGCCCCCGGTTTGCGCCTGGAGGAACGCGGCAAAGAGGTCACTCGGGCCACCACCGAACATGCCCTTGCGTCCGCCGAATCGCATTCCGCCTATGAGACCTTCCAAGCCATCCTCATCACCTTCATCGTCGCATTCAAACTCATCGTCAAAGTCGCTCTCACCGATCTCGAGGTCCTCAGAGCTCCCCTCGGAAGGCTCGTGCTCAGCAGCAGGCTGCTCGCCTTCTTCTGGGTTCACTTCGCCCTCGGTGGGTTGAGAGTTCGCAGTAGTCTCAGGCTCTGGCGCTGAGCTTCTCATCGTCGAAGTCTCTCGCGACGTGACCACAGAGGTCGCGCAGTCGATGTCCTCCATCACAAACACGACGTCCTTGAAGCCCAGACGCACAGGCAGGTCCAGGTTGTCGACAGCGTATCGGAGATCAAACATGGCGTCCATGAGCTCCTGGTTCGTCTTGATCTTGCCCAGCGAGATGTTGACGATGTGGCGACCTGTGTACTGCGCCACGGCCTTGATCAGACTCGTCTTGCCCGTGCCCGGAGGACCATAGAGCAGCAGCCCGAGCTTGTTCGGGAACCCGTGGATCGCAAACTTGCCCGTCTTGTTGACGAAATGGTCGATGAGCTTGAGCAGCTGCGCCTTCT
The DNA here is from genome assembly GCA_023335655.1 of Globisporangium spiculum. Lineage (NCBI taxonomy): Eukaryota > Oomycota > Peronosporomycetes > Pythiales > Pythiaceae > Globisporangium > Globisporangium spiculum. Next base: position 20,679 of record JAADVO010000388.1, on the reverse strand, counting down.
CGGGGAAGAATACGTTATCAAACGTTTTGTCGTTGCCCAGCGCGTAGCGCTTGTGGTACGGCGCCGCGAGCTTGCTCTCGTCGTCCGTGTCGCCCTGCGGTGGACGCTCGCTCGAGTGCACGTACATGTACCGTGCCGTGTCGTCCTTGAATTTCTTGTTCTCAGCCTCGCGGTAAAACTCAAACGCCTTCTTGATGAGCTTGTCGATGCGGTCGGGGCCGTCGCGCGCGCTGCTGCGAAAGTGGAAAAGCACTTTGGTCTCCTGGAGCGCCGACGCCTTGTCCATGTCCTGGGTCTTAGTCTCGTTCATGAACTCGATGCCGTCGCCGATCTTGACCCACTCGTTGAGCGCCGGCAGCGGATTCGCGCCAAGCTTCGCGACTTCTGGGAGTCCACCGTCGTCCTTTTGCTGCAAGAGCGCCAGCACGCGCTTCTTCTTGTCGACGTCGAATCCCGCGAGGTGGTTCTCAATGAGCTTCTGCTTGACGCTCGGGCTCTCGAGCAGCTCGTAGCGTCCGTTCTCGTTGTCGAGACTCAGGTGCTCGCTCAGATACAGCAGGATCGCCTTTTGAAGGAGTTCGTTGCCGCGCACCTCGGAGGACGAGCGCCACATGGTGCCGTTCTTGCCGCGGTGCTCGATCGTCTCGACCACGTGCGTCACGTACGACTTGCGGAAGAGCAGGTCGCGAATCGCCTCGCGTACCGAGCGCAGCACCTCGAGCGAGTCCTTGCCCGAGGTCGTGGCCGCCTGGATCACCGCCGGCACAACCATGCAGATCATGAGGTCGTACACAGCGTGGCCCGTGCGCAGCGTGTTGATCACGCCGAACTCGAGCGCCGTCGACTGCATCGCGTGAGCTTGTGTGTATGGATGGAGGTGGGGTGTGTGAGATGTGGGGATTGAGATAATGAGGATGGAGATTGAGCTGCTGCACCTGGTGCCGATTGGTAAAGAGGAATGAGTAAATGGGGGATGAAGAGAGTGGAGTGGAATAGTGCGGTTGGGAAGGGTCCTCCAAGAGTGAACCCACTGGCAAACTGCATTTTCCTGAGACATGGGAACTTCACTGTGCCCGATATATACATTTATACAGGTTTTATTAAAGAGTTGCTGTATTAGCTTCAAGAAAAGTTGATATCCTGTATGTGCAAGGGTATAAAAGCACAAAGTTCATCTATGAGTGATGGTGCTTTTAGTAAGTGATGGTTGAAGAGTAAATTCAAAGGGTTGATTCATTTATAGAGGCGAAACGATTGCAAAATACCAAAAATGCACCACCAAATTAGACGTTTTATAATATTATAGAGGTACATGGGTAAACTCAACTGCCTTTTCACTTTGTCATTCAGTAGCACAACGCACCCCTCCTAAGCTCAGTTCTTCAGCGTGCACATGTGTGCTCAGCCACTGGGTCCATTTCTTCTGAGGCCACCAACAAAGCCAACCAGCCAGCACTACATCCACAACTTCGGCTCCTCATCGTCATCCATTCCCCATTGCGCTCGCTTCCTCACACCCCAAGACCTACTCGCAGTGTTTAGTACCTTGCTATGGACGCTGGAGTGGACGCAGTGTCCTCTCTTCTGGGTATGGCCGCGTCCCCGCTGCTCCAGGCTGCGAATGCCACTGCCAACTCGACCATGACAAGCGCCACGGACTCTGCGTCGGGTAACATGCTACTCGATGCGCTCTTGCTGGCCGCGGTCCCGTTGACGCTGCAGTTCCTGCTCTCTCCTGAAGGTCTCAAGGACGCCTGGAAGCGCGTGCGCACGGCTTTCATCGGCGACGAAGACGCTGGGTTCGTGTTCCGAGACATCAAGGCTACGACCACATTCGGCGAGTACTACGTGCAGAACGAGGACGAGAACCGCCACGGACACTTGCTGCAGAAGGCGATCTTGACCCACCTGGCGGACGTGCTGCAGAGCCAGCTGCGCGGCAAGGACATCCGCTACGAGATGATCGAGCGCGAGCTGGACGACGACAAGGCAATGGAGGTCGAGGAGACCAAGTCGACGCTTCGCAAGAACAGCGACGACTGGTCGCACGACCTGGACCAGAGCGAGCAGTACGACGCGATCAACCGGCTCACGGTAGGCTCGATGCCGAAGTTCGGCGAGTGGATCGAGGTGCAGCCCAAGGTGTTCTTCCAGCAGTGCGCCGAAGCCAGCGACGACGACAGTGGGAACGACAACAACGACAGCGGCGGTAGTAAGATCGTGACGGGCAAGTGCAAGGATGTCACGTCGCTATTCCGCTTCAAGTCGAACGCCGTAAACGGCACGAAGAAGATTGACAAGCTCATCGAGGAGGCGTTCGTCAAGTTCCAGCTGCTCGAGCTCACCAAGCTCGCGAACGACAAGAAGAAGTACATGTACGTGCAAACCCACAAGGTCGCCACGACCTCTGGCGGTGATGACGATGATGACAACAAAGACGCCTCGTCCACGACCACCACGGTAGTCTACAAGCGCTACGCCCTGGGTGAAGAGAAGACCTTCAAGAACCTGTTCTTCGAAGAGAAGGAATCGCTCGTGCAGCTTCTCGACAACTTCATGGCGCACTCGGGCAAGTTTGCGATCAAGGGCTTTCCTTACAAGCTCGGGCTCTTGCTGCATGGACCTCCGGGCACGGGCAAGACAAGTCTAATCAAGGCGGTCGCACAGCACACGAAGCGCCACATCGTGACGATCTCGCTCGGCAAGATCCAGACCAACCAGGAGCTCATGAACGCGCTCTTCGATCTGCGCTTCACGGTCGAGGGCGTGTCGTTGCCCGTGAACATGACGTTCGAAGACATCGTATTCGTGATGGAGGACATCGACTGCGCGGCGTCCGTGGTGATGGCGCGCGAGAACAAGCCCAAGGCTTCCTCCAGCACCCGCAGTACTCGCTACAAGCGCTCGGCGCAGTGGGCTTCGTCCAGTGCCTCGGACAAACTCAACCTCTCGGGACTTTTGAATGTGCTGGACGGTGTGATTGACTGTCCCGGCCGCATCGTGATCATGACCACAAACCACCCGGAGAAGCTCGACCCGGCGCTCATTCGCCCCGGACGCGTGAACAAGAAGCTCGAGCTTGGGTACATGAGTCGCGAGAACATCCAGCGCATGATCGAGTACTACTCTCTGGAGAAGTTCACCCACGAACAGGAGGAAGCGCTGGATCGTATCGTGTGTGCTGAGAACACGAGGATTACGCCCGCAACGGTCGAAGCGCTCTCAGCCGAGTTCGACGACATTGCCTCGGTTCTGAACGCGCTCCAGCTGCTGCAGAGCGCGCAGGAGAGCAGTGAGTTGTGGATGAGTTAGTTAGAAAATGTCAAAAGAAGCCTCGTGGCTCTCAAATTAATACTACGTTGTAAGAAACAAAAACACTCCTACCTGGAGGAAGCCGAGTTCTGATGCGAGCATTGCATGCTCGATGGCTAGCCAGTCATGTACAAAGCGATTTTCAATACATCTTTCACATTATTCACAGATCACAACACCTTATTCATCCCCATGCTCCCTACTCCTTCATAGGTCTACGATTCGCATGAGCACCTGGAGTGGGTTTCGAGAAAACATGCTTTTCGCACACTGTTCTGTTCGCTGAGCATGCAGCAGGAGAGCTCAGCACCCTAAATGATTCGAGTCTGGTTTGAAGAGACCAAAGATGATTTGTGGGAAAACAGATCACAGTTGGAGTAGTGCATACTTCGTCCAGTTCAGCAATATTTTGTGGGCGGAATGCGCTCTCCCTGTTTTCTCGCTATGGATGCGTAGTGCGGACACGGAGAAGAGTCACAGCCACTCTCTTCTTCCTCCACCTGTTCTACCTCTGGCCCAACTGTTTCCCTTCAAAACCATCATCGAGCGGATCACTCTGAGGTTACTCAACCTACAGAGCCCTCCCCCCCCTTTTTCACCACTTTTCGTCATCCATTTCCCGACTTGCTCGCAAACGATTTCGAGGGGCTCGAGCAAGTCAGTCGAGTGCCACTCCCAGAATCGAATCCCAAATGATTTTGACCGCAGGAACGGTGGTGGCGGCAGCAAAGAGACTGAAGAGAGCGCAGTCGCAACGCCAGGTACTTCACGACCGACAGATCACAAGAGCAATGGCGAGGTGCTCACAGCCAACGCGAGGCTCCATGCACACACACGGGCTCGTCACCGTGCTCGTCATCGCGTTGGCTCTGCTGGTCTCTGACGTGCTGGCCGGCGACGTCGCTGGCAAGATCCCGTCTGCGAGTACCACAACCTAGACAAGCGTACTTAGCGACGCAGACTTAGCGGCAGTTCAAGCGACTATCCCCGGTGGCATGGCGCTCCTGTCGTACAGCAATGGCCAGCTCTCTATGGTGTCCATCGCCGGAGCCTTCATCAAGCAAAATGCGTTTCTGACATGACCGAGTGGCTCCCAGTGGACCTCTTGTCGATCACGACCGCGTGGTCAGCGACATAGAGCGCAAAGGTGAAGAAAATGTGGCTCGGACGAGACTACGTCAACGCGACGAGTACAAGTAGCGCGAGGAGTTCTTTTGCAATGATCGAGTTGGCGAACGACCTCTCGTCTACCACCGCTACTGTCCCCACGGGTCGTCTTCGCTGACTTCGTGCTACTGTACGCAGATCCATCGCTCTCTCGACTCGGCACCAGCTCGCGCCTTGCTTGGAATGGCCCGATGATCAGCAGTACTTGTCCCCAAGCTGCAGAAAACTCCACTGACAAGTACTGCGCTCAACCGGCGTCTTCTTCGCGAGTGGCAAACGCAACCGACTCCAAGGGAGCTAAGATGAGCTTTCTCGTGCTAGAAGGAGGATCATCAGTGGTTGGCATGATCATGGGCGTCATAGTGCCGAACGACACAGCCCCAGTTGGGGGATCGAAAAATCTCCGAGTGTTCATCCGTCTGAAACTGGAGCCGAACAAGTCGTTCCTGGAGTCTTTCATTCCCAGCCGTACACTTTTGCATCGAACGAGTTCAGCATGTTCCTCGTGTTCGAGACTTCTGCTCCTGGCAAGAAACTCGATACGTTACGCTACGTGTTCCTGCACAAAGACAACAGTGCGGTTGCTGGGGACTGCGACGGCGTCCAAATTGCGGACCAGTTCGTTCTCACGACCGCGTCGTGTGTCCAAGGTCGCAAGATCACCAATGCCTCGGTCGACTCGGTACCGTTTGAAGTCGATCTGGTGCTCGTTCATTCGCGCTTTGATCCGTCGAAGAAGGAGAGCGTTTACGATGTCGCGGTTCTCAGACTGGCTTGGTCAAGCATCCACATCACGCAACGCAACGTGGTACTCGACTCGTTTGAGCGGAAGAACGGGACGGAGCTGATTCGCAAGGAGCTCGGCGGTAGGCGCACGGTGGACCCCGTCCAGATTCTCCCAGAAGATCGATACGACTCCTCCTCCGTATTGGATGGCGCATGCTGGCCGAGACAAATGGTGCGTCGCGAAAGCCAGCTCTGTATCAGAAACGCTCGTGAAGAGCGCAGCTCTCTTTTTCCACGACAAAACCTCGACAACGTTCGCATTCGTTAGCTTCAAGCTTCACCCACAGAACTCGGATCGCTTCATCAGCGTGCTCGACTTCCGCAATTTTGTTAAGGGGTTCGCGTTCGGTCTGAGTTATTGCATTAAAAATGACGGGTATGATGGCTCCATCCCCATTCCTCCGTCCAAGAAGTACCTCGTCGGACTCCGCATCAAGCAGAACGGACAGAATTTCCGTGGTGGCAGTCTGATCGCGTCGACGTACGTACTTACAGCCGCGCATTGCGTCTTCGACGGAGTCCTCAATTGGGCCACCGTTGGCTCCGAGGGCTCGAGCGACTCATTCGAGACGATCCGAGTGACCCCGAACAGCATCGTGATCCACTCTTCGTTTAGAAAGCTGTACATATACTCCAACGACGCCGCGATCTTCCAGATTCGGTCCTCTCCAATCACTCGACCCGTCACGCTCGACAACTCCATCGATTTCTTAGGTAAGCCATTGGCGAAAGTCTTTGCCTACTTGACGGCATCAAGCGGTAACACCACGCGCTCCAATCACGTGAAGCAGATCTCACTCTCAGTTTGGTCGAGGAAAAAATGCGCAGGCAGGTTCCTTGATGTAGACGCGAGTGTGTGCTGTGCGGGAGGGGAGCCGAATGTCGACGCGTGTCAGGGCGATTCTGGTAGTCCACTCTCATTCGATGGTAACGTGGATAACGACAATCTGATCGGCATCGTGGGCGCTGGGTACGAGTGCGGAATAGCAGGTGTACCTGGGTTCTACACACGCATCTCGTCGCTCGTTGGTTTCATTGAGCGTCACGTGGTCAAGGTGACGTGGAAGCGTCCACACAATCCAAGATCTGATGATGAGCCTCCGAGTCTAAAGCCAGCAGTGTCGACAAACACGCCCGCTGCAACGAGATCCGTGGCGAGCACGCTAGTACCTCCACCAAGCGCGACAAGCCGAAACGGGACCCCCAGTCCAAGTGGATTGAGTTTCCAGAGTGACCCCAAGACTGCCAGCCCAGCTACTACTTCCTCTGGGACCTCCAGCTCTCAGGCAAACGCGATCGAGGCCAAACAGCTCGAGGCCAAACACCTCGAGGACTTCAGCCCAGTGCTTCAAAACAAAGTCGGCAAGTATCTCGTCGACGGAGGAGGTGGTGACATCTTCACTAGCAACAGTTTGTTCGGTGGAATTCATGATCGTATCGTGAATACAGAGAACAGGGTCACTTTGCACTCGTCGGGCGACGTGGGAGGGCTCTTCAGGGTCATTGCAAAGCACGACGAGCTCCCACTGAACCAGCGAACTGACCGATTTAGGATGGTAGTCTCGGCAGCAGCCAGCAGCCAGGAGAACCAGATATGTATTGTGTGAGGGTTGGTGTCATGGTAGCGCGTCGATGTTGCTGACGAGCCAAGCAGTACCCTCTCGATTCACTCTTTGATAGCCTTCGATAGCAGTGACACGTACAGTTGCTGCTTTGTAGACATGTGCACTCGAAGTCGGAAGACAACAGGTTACCTTTTGTTCATCGTTCACCACTGCTCGATCATTTCACAACACTAACCATGATATTCAGCTCATCTCAATCTCAGCACGCGAGCTCACAGCGCGTGGTTCTTGACTGCATCCATTGACACACACCAAATCAGCAATCACGCAGATTTTCACGATCCGTGTACGACAGATCGACAGTCTTTAGGCTGCTTGTTCACATGACCCAGCAAAGCGCAACGTCACCATCTTGCTGCTGACTATCTGCCGCAGCAACTGCTGAAGGACATTTCGCAACCGGCGACGGATTGTCTTGAAGGTAGGAACGATGTCTCTCTCAGTCGGCACTTTTCTCTGCGGATGTTGCTGACGCACTACCTCCACGCAAGCGCTAACTGTGGATGAGCGAGCGAGACATGCTACATAGCGCTACAGTCGTCGTTGTTTGAGAAATCGCAGCTCACCGCCCTCACGTTGTCTGCCATCCAGACGGGAGGGTTCACACGAGCGCATAACTTGGTTGCCAGCGCACTCACTCTCTTGCACATCGGTTGCTCGTGGCGCAGGTGAGCGCTCGTGAGGAATTGAACGCACACGCAAATGACCGAAGGAGATGCGTCTTCAACCAGCAGAGACTTTAGGGTCTTCCTCGTATCACCAATCGACCACGGTGAGACGGTTGATGGCGCCACGCTCAAACTGCACATGCAGCGCTCAGCACGTCTTGGCCACACAAAGCACCGACGTCTGTGCCACGGGAGCAATATGCTTGAGCGACATCTACTACTGCTGCTTCTGCATTCACGAAGCCCTCGTGTTGTTCGCTGGTACGTCACGCTCGCATCTCTTGGACGTGTCGAATCGCATGCTTGAGCCACTCCAATGCACGTTCTAGTCTGCAGCACGCGCTTCTCCCCCGTAAAAGACTTGCGCTGTCAGCATCGCAAACTGAACTGCAGCACGAAAGACGCGTGACCACGCTTCCCAAATTTCTCGAGCGCACGGCTTCAACTTGGAACGCATTCACTTGGGTGCACAACGGGCCAGGATCTTCTTCCTCTAGTCGGTAAAGCGTCGGCAGAGCAGCTCAGGACTGCTGCCATGACGAAAGTGTAAAGACTCGCTGACGGCACTACTGGGTTTAGCCATCCAAGCTTTTTAATCCATTCAGCCTCCCGCCCCGACTCTCCTCTCACTTGAACTTTTCACTTGTCGGACTTCTACGGTACGCGACTTGACACTTTTGTATCCATGTTGACCGCGAGCACAACAAGCGAACGCAAACACGAGCCAGTCGCGTCGAGATGGACGGGCAGCTGTGCGAACCCATCCATCTGGCAGAGCGGCGAGCTTCAACACGAAAAGCCAGCTTGATCCACCAGTTTGCGCTTGAAGAGCTGTGCGATGATACTCAGTTGACCTGCGATTGACGAGAGCACCCGCGCACACAATTAATGCAGTCACCAAGCGGACAAGACGAAGAGCGAGAGAAAGACGACGACCGGGCGTACCCATTTGCATTCTTTCTCATCTTCTGGCTTGATCACCTTCGCGACTACATGTACCGCAGTCTGTATGCACAGACAGCGAGCGAGCCGGACACGGTTTGACTTTGGTATACTGTACTGTGCGGAAAGCCACTTGGAGTCGTCCGCGAGCTCCTCTTCGGCATTAGCATCAGCATCGTCGCAGCAACTGCATCTTGGGAACAGTCTTTGACGTGCGTCGCATTCTCGGACTGACTCTGGCGTCCTCATCCATACAGAGAGGCGGATTGTCGAAGCGCGCGCTCTGCACCTGCATTCCATTTGGCAAGTTCATTGTGTGTTGCGGAATTGGGAAAAATGGGAGGGAAAAAAGCTAATTCGGAGTTAAGCGGATGAAATGCGCACTTTGCGGTTTTGTTTGACGAACTTAATACCTGCAACGACCACATTGTCAGGTTACGTCTGAAACTGGACAGGAGTATCAAAACAAGGTGCACATTGTTTCCAGCGTTAGTTTAACGTGGTTTCCCTATCTGACTTAGTTTTTGAATTTGATAGAAGATTACCTTTTTATAATGTATGAAGGCTTTCCTCTTGAGTTGATTTAAATATCAACGGAGAAACCGTCTTGAGATAAAAAGGATCTGAACTTGGGGACTGAAACGTCAACCCCGCGTGCTGAATGTATTCGAGAGTGATGGTTAGACTCCAAAGCGTTTGTTGGGTGGCTCGTCTGCCCCCATCAAGTGTCCCTTCCTGACTGATCCGCTGTTCTCTGCTCCGAGTCCGACTCGCCGACTGACGCCACCGCTCTGTCACAGGACTCACTCGCGCAGCAATGCCACGACAGCCAAACCACACAAGTCACACTCGTCCAAACAACAAACCACACGAGCAAGCAAGCAGACACACGCATTGGACACTGGACAAGTTTACTTGATTTCTCATCATGACACACGTGCAGTACAGGGACAGTGGTCGTCCAATAAGCCTTTTCTGATCAATGGTGATTGGTTGGCTCTCGGCGACTCGTGCGCGAGCGTGACGAGTCCAATGCGTCGCGCGTCCGACCCAACTGGCGAGCCTTTCATGCCGTTCGCCGCTTCTGATCCTCTTCCGCGAAGAAGGTGAGTGCGGACTGGGTGGCTGACTGGTTGACTGACTGGTGGTTGAGCGGCTTGGAATCGCCAAGCACCCAGTGCCAGGATGTTCTGATTTTCCAATTCCAATGCATGCACTGACCCACACATCAACAACAACGCTATCTATGAAGTGCGCCGCATTCTGCGGGAACTGCTGCTTCAAACTAATGGCTGGACTGGCGCGAAAGATACACCCACTCCTTGTCTTGCCTCTAAGCGTCCAAGCACAATTTGCTTCAAGGTTCCTTGAGCGTTTGAGGTGCTTGTCGTCTCATTCTTGTCTTCCCGTAGACCATTCGCTGTTTTGTGAATGAGTGAAGACACACTGCCAGTCAGTCAGTCAGTTTAAAGAACAAAGCGTATTTGGGAGCATCGTATGCATACTTGTTTTGATTGAGCCCATCTGGGAATGATAACAACAAGAGGTGATATGTAGAGTTGGACTGTATGAAGCTGTTGCCACTCTCTCTCTCTCTCTCTCACCCACGCCAGTGGATTTACAGATCTTGTGCGGACAAACACACACACAAGTACGCCTCCACCCCAGCCGACAACCCTTGTCGTGCAAAGGAGAAGTCTGTCTCACGTTTTCCGTACAACCAATAGCACGTGTTGCTCAAACAAGCAAGCAAGTACGCAAGCAAAAATGCAGCAAGCCAACAAGGCTGCAAGCTCTCGTGGCAGCGAGTACTGTATTCCCACTGAGAGGCACGCACGCGAATGGTTCACTTGGCACGCCAGACGAGTCTACCGCCAAGAGTCTTCCTCTTGGTCGCTCAAGTCGGCACCGCCGTCAACCGCAAACGGTTTCTGAGGATGATGATGACCTGAAACGCAAGATCCTCACTGAGCGGGAGGTAAAAATCGAAACGCCGGACCGTTTTAACATTTTCGCCTTGGTGACAGTGCACATTCCGCGCAACTTGCCCGCACACACTTGCGCACTCGCTTTGTGAACTTGCGCATGCGAGCAACAAGAGCTGAAATGAAAACACGCCGCCAGATGTAAACTTACAAGCGACATTATGGCGTCGTTTGGACGCGTCAAGCCATTGTTGCTGCAGTGCGTGCACCAGGTGGTTCTTGGTGTTGTATTCCCGTAAGTGAACTGAAATTTCAACTGTTCCTCCGATCCTAAAAGTTGGCATATCGCTTTTTTGCTTACACAACTGACAAACAACCACATCTTTGTAATGAACAGATGGGAGAATTTCAACTTTTCTCAGCGCGAGAATGCTGATTTTGTGCGTCCATCTTCTCATCGGATTGGGGATTTAGGACACGCTGGAATTCTCAACTTTGTAGTACTACATAGCGATAGCTAGCCACACACTGGGCTTCCTAGCTAGAACGCGCTCTGCAATGAGCTTGTGGTCCAGGGCAAAAACTGCAACTTGAGAAAATGTTGCTTTGCCAACAGCAGAGAACAATTTCGCGACTGTAATGGTTGGACCAAAATTTCACACATTTCTTACAAGTCTCCAGCTGGCGAATTCCTAATTTTTAGGCATTTCTAGCACTGTAGCAACTGGTCCAGCTGGTGAATTTCACATCACAGCGTCCAAGTTTTCGCAGCCAGTTGAACGTGAGAACAGCAGGCGAATGCGAGATAACGAGACATGGCTTCGTTGCTCCCTCCTTCATCTATCTTGCAAGTCAGGTTGGAAATATCTCCTGGAGGTACTGTTGAGCACAGTCTTTACCAGATCATACTAACTCTCATATGTAAATTATCGAAGCTTTTACATGTGAGCATATCTGTTTTCCTGGATTAAACCACCAGCACTAATATTCAACTTTCTACGCATCGTTGCTTTCTTCCAACGCAACACAACACGCAGACTTGGTTTGCCAATGAGTAAGCCCATGAAAAAGAGCGGCACCGGACAAATCCGTCGACAGCCTCGGGCTTTTTGTCCGTTGTCCACGTCCTACGCCTCATTTTTTCCATTCTAAATTCTAACATCCATAGGCAAGAGATGGTCGATGGCAAGGGGTGGTTTACCATTTTAGCTGGATTCATAGATCGTATCACAGAAGAGTTCAAAGGCATACATCTACAAACCCCTTCGGATCATGGATCAAAAGACGCCGATCCATCAGCCTGAAGCGGCGCGTCTTGACAGAGTTTGACTCCATCTTCAGTCGAACGAAACGAGCGAAAAAGCAGAAAAAAAGGATCATGGCGATGAAGAAAGATTCTGCAGCTCCGCAGCCACAAAACACAGCATTACCGCGTGATCTCTTTTCAGTAGGGGTGGCAACATTTCTTTTCCGCAGCAAGTGCTGTTTTGAAGGTTGACACTTTGGACCATATAAACGGCGTTTGAAATGGGACGAGACTAGCGTGCGTCCAGAAATGCTTGGAAAGAAAGCGAGTGAGAGAGCATGAAGAAGTAGGAAAAGGAGATACAAAAACAAGCTGGCCAGCAGCGTTAGAGCTGGAAAGTGTAGGTTGAACTTTAGTTTTCTGGCTGAGCTTGCGAATCAATGGAATAAATAAATAATAGGATAGAGGAAAAGACCTGGAGGAGAGAAAAGGATCGGAGAGCGTGAAGCGTGGGTGCCACAGTCTTCCAGTCGAAAATGTACAAACTATTCTTAATCTTGATTTCACTATGGTCTTCTCTGCTGTTACGTGAGACTGTCTGGTGTGGTGGACTAACAAATCCCTCACTTACACACACTCCGCTTTTGCGTCTCAAAACCTCTCCAAACACATACTTTCGCTCCACCCATTGTCTGCGAACTTATTGTTTTCCACACACCATGTATTACTGAGCCACCTCTGCAGACTTTATAACCCAAAAAAATCTTCAGCATGCCACCACGTCTGACTCGCACTGTACACCTGACCTAATCAATGCTTGACAAAGACGGGCGGCGCCTCTGACGCCAGCGCAGTGGTCCCCCCTCTGCATCCATCTCCGTCCTGCCTGCCTGACGCTGCCGATTTGGGATGTGTGAGCGCGTGCGTTCGCGGTCCTGACAGCGCGTCGTCCCTGCATCTGGTGGTGGCTGAGCTGTGGGTGGATCGATTTTATCCGTCCATTCAGCCAACTCCCAGTCGACCCACTCTTTCATTCCCCAATTTGCCACGCACTCCTCAGCTCAGTTCAGTCAATCAGCCTTATTCACGATGTTGCCTGTCACGATCGCGCTCAACTCGGTGCACACGTCCGTGGTGGACACGCGCAAGGAGGACGGCCACACGGACTACGCGATCCGCGTACAGACCGACGCGTACGACGAGGGCGAGATCGTCTACCGCCGCTTCTCGGCGTTCCTGCAGCTGCAGCGCCTGGCGCGCCGCCACTTCCAGGACCAGACGTACTGCTGTGGTGGCGAGAAGAACTGCCTGCTCGCGCACTTCCTCGAGCCGGTGTTCAACGCGACTGAGTTCCCGGTCATGCAGGGCCGCTTCCTCGGCAAGAACTCCAAGGGCGTCGTGCGCGAGCGCGTGCTCTTCCTCAACGCGTTCCTGCTCGAGCTCGAAGAGGCGCTCAACAAGTGTCCGCCGATCGTCATGAACCGCTGCGAGAAGGAGCGCTGCAAGATGACCAAGCTGCTCAAGAGCTTCTACGGCTGCGTCGAGTACAACCGCCCGAGCCACTCGCGCTCGCTCTAAGCTGAAGAACGAGAATCCCCACTCACACAAGTCACCACAAACAGACCGAGTCAAGTGCCGTTTTTGCATTCGCCGTCTCGCCATCGAGAGCTCCATCCGTTCGATCCTTCACGAGAGACCCAGAAACCCTCAGAAACACCACCAGTGCCAGTTCGTAGATGCTGTACATATTTGTATGCCGCCCAGCGTACCAAGACACACACTCACAAGAGCCCAGTCGAGAGCATTCGCGTCTTGAAGACAGCCACAAGACTCGCTCAGAAGCTCACACGCCTCCGGACCAAAGCAGCCGAGCGTGAAGACGACGAAGACCCCACCTCGTGTCCAGTTTTTCTCCCCATTGGAAGGGAGAAAAAACACCATCCACTGGAGCGCGCGGCGTCCATCGAAGAAGCCATTTATTATCATATTTAGTTAGAGATTAGTCGACACACACCACTGGCAACCAGGTCAGTAAATAGTGCTTATTCCAATGCAAACGTGTAAATAAACACTCCACTTTTCCATCACCAACCAGTTCGTGCTCTTCCATCTATCATCCTTTCTGATGTGTTTGCTGTCAGACTACTGTATTGAAATATTTACGCTCGTTTCATCAGAATGCTCAAGGTTTCCTGGAGGATTCAAGCGAGCATCGCTGATAGGCAGTGCTCGGAAGAGCCGCGCCGGTTCATGCCATCGCGTGGCTTCATTTCGAAAGAGCACTCACTCCTCCGAAATCAAAGGCGAGGACGATATAAAGAAGGACGCAGAGAGACAAGAAGCATGGAGCTCGTGGCGAAGGTGAAGGACGCGGAACACTGGGGGCTGCTACGAGAGGCGTCCGATAAGAAGCTGCTAGGTTGGGATGGATGATGCGCAAGGTCCTACTGCTGTCTCCCATTGTGAGATTACTGCGTAGCTAACGCTCATCCGTTGGGATTTGTATTGGATATTGGATTGTATTTGCACTCGGCAGTCGTGGACGTGCACAAGGACTGGTGCGGGCCGTGCAAGATCATGGAGCCGACCTACAAGCGCCTGGCGGTGGACATCGACCAGTCGGAGAAGCGCGTCGCCTTCGCGAGCGTGAGTGGAGAGTGTTCTGGCGGATGGATATCTGATTCGTCCACTTCTTCTGATCCTGACCGGATGAGTGTTGCATTTTGTGTGTTTCCGCATGTGGATGTGCAATGGTGGTGACAGCTCAACGTGACGCTAGGGCTCGAAGGCATCGAGGACAACGGGAGCTGCAAGCCGCGCTTCGTGCTCATTCGGGTAGGCCATCTATCGCCTCGTTAGCGTGATTGCGGGTCGTTTGACAGAGAAGGACTGGCTATACATGCGAGAGTGCTGGCTGACGGACAAATTGAACTTGAACTCTCGACCTCGAATGTGCTCGTTGTGGTGTCGTATTTAACAGGAGCGAAAGCAAATCGCGGAGCTCAATGGGGCGAACGCGCCACAGCTGGAACAGCTCGTGAAGCAGCACTGTCCGCCGCTGGGCAGTGATGACGAGGAGACGTAGCGCTACACCAGAGAGAGATACGCACATACGTCAAACAGAGAAAACAAAGCTGGCTGTTTATCATAATTGCACTGGTGCTTTCATTTGATCTAACGACGAGATGGCGAAAGACACACAAGTACGCAAGTGCTTCTGAACGCTTCAACACGACAGCGAGTGACATGTCAATCAATCTCTCGATCGATCTGCCTGTCTGACTCAGAATGAATGAATGGATCTGGACAGAGAAAGAGACATTCGATGCGCTTTGTCTGCTGCTGGCGAGACCGATCGACTGGACACGAGAGACTCATCCTTGTCTGTTCTGAAGCTTGGATCTTCTGGTGATGACCAACTCTTCACATCCACCCCTTCGATCACATCGAAGGCTGTCCGGAAAAGACGTAGCCTGCATCTTCAAATCGACCCACTCTGCAGCGCTTACAGAGCTCCCTATGCACAGTCACCGCCATCAGTTTGTCAGAAGACGCTGTGAAAGGCAACCAACCACCACGCTTGATTGGGCTCCCTCATCAGGAGAAACAGTAACGCACCGATAGGAAAAGTTCTGAGGTGGTCGGGCATTCGGTGACACGCAAGAGGTGATGTGTTGATAGGTTTCAGCACAATCAAACAGCAACACAAGAGACACAAGAACAAAGCTCCCAAGTGCCAACATTACATGATTGCCTACACGAAACATCAACACACCAGCATTAGTCCTAGATCTCTAAGAGAGAGAGAATGTGGATGATCAGCAAGCAACTTACCACACTTTCTGCATTTCCAATCGCCCTGAGTGCATCCGAATACAAGAGAGAGAGAGAGAGAGATTGTCAGGGTCTTCTGAGAGTGCGTACTTTGCGATGTCAAGCAGGCAGCTGAAGTCACATCTCATCTCACCGGCCACCAGTCCATGTGTGGAGCAGCACTTTTCTTCTGCTCAGCCGCATAGCAAAATAGAGAGTGAGTGAGTTAGCAATCGACATCACCATCGTATTGTCGACCAGAGCAGCTGCATGATACATCAGAAGTCATTTGGATCGTACCAGCTGGAGATCGGCGTCATCACGATCTTTACTTGCGGAGGGCGAAGCAGCCGCATATGACGGCTGCTGCTGCTGTGGGTGGAAGCTCGGCGTGTCCACGGATAACGCGAAGAGCGTGCGGTAATTCAGGGTGTCCACAGTTTGCACAGCTGGCGGGGCTGGCGTCTTGATGCTGCTGTTGGTGCCGACACCAGAATCCCAGAGCTCCTCAACGTCAGCAACCCTGGTAGAGAACAAGTTGTCACAATCGTTTGCTAAAGTCAGCTTGGCTCTCCCGCTTGCTGGCTGAGATGTAAGGGCAATGCATAATGCAAACCTTACCTTGAGGATGGGCTGGACAGGAGCATGTACGGCAATGCGTAGAACCTGCAGAATGGTACTGGAGCGTCTTCTTCTGGATCACTGCTGTCGTCTCCGGCAGAGGACTCGTCACTCGTGGCGTCTTCTGGTGATGGAGGCGCGAGATCATCGATGCAGTGCCAGGTCTTCGCTTTAAGCTGCCGAGGGTCATCAACGTGGTGCCAGGTCCTGACTTTCGCTTCGCTTCTTGACGCTTTGGCTGTCTGAAACTGAAGCTTTCTCGTCGCACGTTTGGTGTGCACCACTCTTTGCATCATCTCCGACAACTCCTGCGGCGAGATGGTCCAAATCGACTCTCCTGCTCTGCTTGGAGCTTTCCCGGATGTGCTGGGGCCTCTGCGCTGAGTTGTGGCTGCTGTTTGAGTGCGAGTTGGCATCGATAGACGGTGATTGTGGCGTTTCTCGGTCGATCCGCTTGCTGTCTTCACCGCGCAAGGGTGTCGAATTTCACTCTCCCGCTCACACCCAAGCTCGACTTTGCTTGCCTCTCTCTGTGCATTCTGGCTATCCCAGAGCTGCCGCTGAATTGCGCGCTGGTGGTATGTTGGGCTCTGATACTGGAAGCCGCTCGGTCTTGGTGCATTCGCGTACGGTAGCATTGCAGCGCGCTTTGCAGTCGCCTGCTGTCCTCCATTCCCCCACACGCGACTGAAGTGGTGACTGCTGTTCACAGGCTGTACCGCTGCTGTCTTGACATGTGGCAACGGAGGGAATGGAGCGTAGCTCCTGATGAGCATGCGCAATGGAGGAGGCGCGCCTACCGGGAGCGGCGGCCAGCGTGGCATCGGCGGCGGGGGCATTGGCATTGGCGCGTGCATCTTGGACGTCGTGGAAGGGAGGGCGTGAACTGGATCTGTGGAGGAAGAAGGCGCGCGAAGAGGGCAGGCTGAGAGACGGCGAAGGCTTGCGATGTACTTGTGCGCTTGAGAGGAGATCGGGAAGTGAGCGCGACGTGATGAATGAAAGAGAGACCATCGTCTCGCAATGAGAACGCACTTTCTCACTTCAACTTGGAATGGATACAAGTGACCATCACTCTGGTTAAGTTCGCCCATTCAGCAAAGAGAGCCGGATCGATTTTGACACGCCAAAGTGCGCATGGGTTCTTTTACGTTTATAAATAGGGAATTTCATCTGAACATCATTTTAGGAGATCATCGAACCCTATTCACAAATTGTCCTGCTCAAATACAAAAGTGCAGTCAAAAGAGAAATCGTTTTGGTTCCACCAACTTCGCGCCGACCACAAGAACAGAACCTCAGCCCTCAGCTATTGTTTGTCCATGATGCATGCACCAATTCAGTTCGCGCTTCCACTATCTCTCTCTATGTGTTATATCTCTCTCTCTCTCACCAAGCATCCTACCAGACGACCAGCCAGCCATTCACCCTCCTACGCATCCGAGACGGAGGTTCGATCCACAATCTCCTGCACACCTGGGTATTTCTCCACCAACTTCTCCCAGGCACCATCCCCTTCACCACCATTTGCCTTCAGGTACGCCACACAATTCCGGATCTCGTCGGATTTCCCCATCGCTTCAAGCACCTGGAACGCGATCTTGTACGCCGCTTTCTCCAGCAGGAGTCCCAGATCGTGCGCCTGGTGCAGCAACAGCAACAGGTCCGAGTGTAGTCCACTGGTGCCCGAACGAATGATCGCGTTGCCAAACGTCCAGGCGTCGAGAGGGATGATGTCAAAATACCGCTTCAGGAACGCGAGGTACGAGAGCTCCATACCCTCCACGAGCAACGCCCCCTCCTGCTGCGTCGCGTCCTCCTGGCGAAGCTGCTGCAGTTGTTTGGACACGATGTCGAACACGCGCTGCAGTGCGCGTCGACTCAGCGGCGCGTGGCGCTGCAGCTGCCAGCGGTCCAGACACGCGAGCGTCGCGACAAAATCCTCGTTCGACTCGCACAGATTCAGCACCTGGGCGTTCAGGTACACGCGCTCGCGCGGGTGCTGCATGTCGTAGAAGCGCTCGAGTTCCACGAGTTCCAGCTCGTCGTACTGCGCACTGCCGCGCGCGAGCATCGGGTACACAAGCTGCGCGTAGATCTCGCGGCGCAGCACAATGTCCGTCGTGCGCACCGTCGCCCGCACGAGGCGCAGCGCGACCAGCAAGTCGCCACTGCGCAGACTCTGAAGAACACCCTGCGTGATCGTGTGCACGTTGCGCGGGATGACGTTTGAGAAATCGTTGACCAGCTCTTCAATCGTCGGGCACTCCTTCAGCTTCGCAGCGTTCTCCGGTTCTTCGAGGCGGATCTGCGCGCGGTACTTGGCGATGCTCTGGAAAAGCTCCTCAACCGTCTTGTTGCTCGCCGCGTTGTTGTAGAGCTGCATCTCGTGCAGCAGCTCCATCATGTGGCGGAAGTTGCCGTCGAAGATCGCGTAGAGCAGCAGGTAGTTGCTAATGCTCGCCGGCTCGTCCTGCGTCGTGTAGATCGCGTTGCGCTCCTTCGCCTTCACGTACAGCTCGGCGATCTCCATGCGCTTCTCCTCGCTCTCGGCGCACTCGACCGCGTGTGCGAACGACACGGCGTCGATGCGGATCGTGTGCTGTTCGGCATCCTTCAGGATTGCCTTCACAGCGTCGTGTTGACCGGCGGCGGCGGCCGCGCTCACCGCGATCGATATCCTCTTGGGGTCACGACGCAGCGCTTTCGTGTAACGGTTAAAGTACCGGACGAATACGTCGCCGAGCGTGAGACTGCTGTGGTTCACATTCGTGGACTTGGAGGCCGTTGCCATAGCGTTGCTGCCGCCACTGCGATCGTCTCTCGCGAGCTCCTGGACGATGAACACCTCCGAATGGTATAGCAGGAATCGAAAGAGCGCGTGCGAGCTCGAGTAGCTCGCGTTGAAGCGCCACATCTCCATCTTGGTGAGAATCTTGTCCACGCGCAGCTTCCACTCGAGGTCCTGCTCGTCGGCAAATCGGCCCGTGCACTCGGCGCGCAGTAGAAAGTTGAGCGGGTCCGACTCGAAGAGACTCCACTTGTTCGGGCGACCGTGAACGTGCTGTCGGAAGAACGTGTTCATCTGGCGGTACTTCTTGGCGTCCAGCATGGACCAGAGCATGAAGCGGTGCATCTGCAGCCGCTCGAAGCTCAGGTAGTTCCACGTGCGGTCCGCGCGAGGCGGCAGGATCACTTCACCATTCGCTTCCGCCTGTGTGAACGTATCAAACACCTCCTTCACATCAGCGTATCGACCCTCACGACAGGCCTTGTACACCAGCGACAGGTAGTGCTTCTCACGCAAACGGACGCTCTGTCTGTGGAGCTCCTTGTACGAAGCGTACGCCTTGCGGAACGAGCTCGTAGGGGCCATGATCGTGTTCTTGAGCGCATCGACACTGCTGTCAACTTGATCTCCGTCCAGCGCAGCCGCCGCCGCCATTACTGCTGCGCTGTCGTCAGCATCCCCATACCGTTGCTGCACAAACCGTTCGCTGTCTCTGGTGTCATTCGCGTGGGCATGAGACTGTAGCAGGTTCCCAGTTGGAGCACTGTGCGTGGCAAAGCCTTGCGTCTGCAGGAGCTGCAACGGTGTGGCTGGTGGCACACAAGCCGATGCAAGGGGGGGACAGACGTGCAAGGCTCTGGAGAGCGCGCGCGTGGCCGCCTGGCGCCGCGCGACGCGGACAAAGAGCTCCATGCTGCTTTTGCTGTTGGTCCCGTCCAGTTTCCAATTGGTTTTGTGGTGACGGACACGCTAAATGACGACTGATAGTGCAGTAAATGAGGTTGCATGTCACTCTCACAGAAGGTTGTATCTGATAGTTGTTGCCATTTTCAGATATTAGTTTAAAAAGAGATAGAAACTCTGAGAAATTCAAATGTCTACATTTTACTTTGCCGCCAAACCAGCTTTCTATTTTTAGAAATCGACAAGCGAGGCAACTCATCATTCGGTACTCTGTTCAAGTTGGATTGCGATAGTACACGACATCCTAATGCGTTCTAACAGTGCTAGTGTACGTACAACCACAGAACCTATGTAGCGAGCGACACGAGCGTAGGGCGTGCACCAGTTGATTAGTTTGCTTGGCGACAAAACAAGCTTGAGTGCATCAGAATAAGTTTGCTTGAGATGAGTTCACGGTGTTCTCAGCAAGGCAGAGCGCGATTCGTTTGCTGATTCCGAGTCGTTTCGGGTCACGAACCAGGTCTACATCCGCGGTACGAAGACGCATTCACTGGAGAAACTGAGACCGCCGCCGTCCGTGGTGGGCGTGTTACTCGAGAAAGTCCACGCGCTGATCATTCCCGTGTTTGAAACAGATACTGGCCGTTTGATTCTGATAATAGTACACTGTCCATGAAGTTCTACGAAGTATCAAGACCTCATCAGGTACAGTGAACACAAGTAATCACATACAAAGCGGACATTCATTCATTCATGCTCTGTTACGGCTATCCTTAAACGCATCCAGCCGTATTCAAATCACATCTAACCAGCAGTCGTTGCTACAGCACCTGCTGCTCGCGAGCTTAGTTCGCCTGGGAGCCCGAGCGCGCCTTCTTTC
>JAADVO010000387.1:0-29766 GCA_023335655.1 Globisporangium spiculum | reverse complement strand
TGAATCGAATCGCAAGCGGTCACGGGGGTTGCATCATGCATGCATGCATGCATGCATGGTGGCAACCTCGTGTGCACGTAGTAGTGCAGCCGTGTGGAACCTATTGGTGGGACCTATTGTTAACAACACTGTAGTTAATACTAATTAGAAATTGTTTTTCACTTTTGCCTTTCTGAGCTCACTTTGTAGTTTTTGTACTTGAAAAGTAAATGTTTCACGTGGACTTGATTTGGCTGGTAAATATTCAGCATTGGCCATTATTTGTATGGGTGTATCCAATATGAGAGTTATCCACTCACTTTTCGGTTTATCCAGCTCCGAACTAGGGGTTCAACTGAACGGTTATCACCGGTAGCTCAGTCGACCCCTTCCCCTTGTTCGCTTTGGTCGTTGGATCTTGCTGATGTTGCGTAGAGTTGCGATGACCGCATCATCAGACTGCTCTCATCTCATCTCCTCGATCCGAATAGAAGAAGAGACATGCGAAAGTGCGTCGTCGGTTCAGTTGACGATGACGGCTGGACGCTTTCGCGGAACGGCGCCGTAGATGGTGCAGCGAATCTTCGTTGAAGAATCAGGATTCGTGACGCTTCGAAACACGCGCGGCACCCGACAAACACACAAGTAAGCAAGTAAGCAAAACAAGAGAGAGAGAGCGACACAGGAGCAAGCCGGACAGCCTCGTTGCTTGCGTGACCCCAGCAGCAATAAGAACAACCAACAACAGCCGCATCATGTATGCGCCAATCAATCAGTCCGATCAGCGCATGGGTGAGCGGCAGCCTCCTCGAGGTCAGCATCAGGTTTGTTCACAGCACTCCACCTGTTTCCGTCCTCTATGGAGAGTTTGCGTTTGTGAGCGCAAAGGGGATGCATCCAGCGATCGGATCAGCACAGATCCTCCTGTATTTCTCATCCTTCAACACCACCAGCTCTTGTGTTGAATTCTTTGAATTCAGGTCAAGAATAAATGTGGTCGATCAAAGAGTTTATGCTCACACATATCAATCATGCAAAACGCAAGCCACACACACCCTGAGGAAGATTGAACTTCTGGATTCTGCGATTGACGCAAACAAGCAGGATCACCTGAAGACAATATACACAGAGTGCGATAAGCGATAACGATATAGCGGCCATATAAGATGGCATGGAGGTATGGCTGTGTTCCAGTAAAAACAAGCCAAAGCCAGTTGACTATTTTTCTAATTGAAACGTGTTTTCCATGCGTGTAAGAACGACGCCCTCGAGTCCAGTCAGGGACGGCCACACATTCTTCTCAGAAAGACCGTGTTAAAAAGTGTTGGATGATGTGCCTTCGGACCATCAAAAGGATGTGTAATGTGTCTCATCCCAGCTGGGTTTCGTGAGCTTCAAGGCTTTCAAAAAAGAAGCCAAAAGCTTAAGCTTCCTCAAAAAAATATGGGCGAGAGCGTGGGAGTGGCTGAGATCTTCCAAGCTGCACTCACTCTCTCTCGTTTCAGCTTGTCGCGCTTTCGTGTTTCGCTGCTGAGCTGCTGACTGTTGCGCGTGGTCGTTTGTAATCCACAACCTTCCTTCACTTTCCCCATCCGACCATGGTGCCACCAGCTGAACCGATCGCTCTCCGGCAGTCGGCGTCCCATGTCAGGAACCCAGAACTATCTGAACTATGTTATTATTTACAAAACTAAGGTTTTGAAAGGAAGAATACGACAGAACTTGGACAAAACTGGCGCCAGATTCAAAACCGCCGACAGAGGCAACCAACAAACAACAAACACCCATCACTGTTGCTCGCCGTTTTTCCCATTTTGAGATTGCATTTTCTCGAAAATCAGACAAACTTGCAAGGTTGATTTCCAACGATCTTTCCTAAAAACATACACTTATTTACCCGGTAATGCGATTTCACTCAACGTCGCAAAAAGCACCCATTTGACAAAACGAAACATCGCGACTGACGTTCTGCGCAAAGGGAAAAAATGGAAGGAAAGCGTCACACGCGGGAGATGCCGCGATCAAAAAGTGTATCCATTTGGAAAACGACGGCTCTTTCTGCGCGGAAAGGCCAGACTGCAATCGTACCGTAGCGTTTCGCAAATCTTTGTGACGGCGTTTGTCTGAGTTAGGAGGAAGCGGCGGCGGATTTTTTTAGAGCATGGCGCACGCAGAGAGAGAGAGAGAGAGCGTGAGGAAAGAAAGTGGAGTCTCGACTCATCGCCCATCATCTTCTTGGTGGGCTGAGCGCCACTTCGCGGACCAATCACGTCGCGCCAGTATCAAGACAAGGACTGCAGGCCTGTCTCTGCATCTTCCTTTCCAAATCGTCGATTAAACCGTGAGCACGCAGGCGGCGAGTGATTGTGCGCGACTCGGCGACGCAATCATTGGAAGATCACGTTGCACTCCTTAGTTTGTTCAGCAAATTCGAGCTTCTGAACACAAATTTGGTGCTTTTTAGGTTTTGATTCGAATCTGCAGGCTTCGCCCGCAACTTTCTCATTCAAATGTGGGTGGTTGTGGAAATGCCACACTTTCCTTTTCGCTATTGTTGTAAAGCGTGCGGCAAGCTGACGTTTCTCACAAGTTGCACCAGGCTCGACGACGACCCACGACACACACACAAGTGTTCTGCTGTTGTAGTCCAACCATGTGGCGCATAAATGCACCGACTGGATGTCCGTGTCCTTCCATTCGCTCGAAGAGTGAGCCATGAAAATACACAAACACCAGTTGCGCATGTGTCGCCTTTTTCCTTTGTTAGGCTCAGATGGGATCCCCCAATCCCAAAGTTCCAAACTGGATGATGAGACTTGCGTGTAGAGTGACGACGGGAGAGGGAGTGAGAGCACAAATATCAAGCAACACACACACACACAACACAGGCAGCCTTCATGCGAAGATCAAAACCTTTCCCTCAGATAGCCCTGGCCGCGTTATCTGCAAAGCAAGCAACAGGCGCAAAAGCCAGCCGGCGCGACAGTCAGCAAAGGTGCACATTAGCTGGTGCACAGGCTGGGCGGACAGACAAGGATTGGACGACGGCCTTTTGGCCGTCCAACGTCTCGCAGACTGGATGCCTGGATATCATCATGCGTGCGTTCATGCAGATCTGCAGTTGGCGTCATCAGCAACGGCCACACTGCTTTTGCTTTCGCATGTGTGTCAAATGTGATTTGAAGGGAGCATTTCAGATATCGACAAACGAGCGAGCGCACACACTCTGGCCGAGATGGGACGGGACGGGATGGGTCGGCGACAACTTGCTTTCTTAAAGTCTCACCCTTTCTTTGCAATATTTTCGCTGGGAAGAACCAGGCAGAAGTGGCAGCGGTTTTTCCTTAGCTTGCTGGGCTGATATTTCCGATTCCATGAGACAACGCCACACTCACTCACAACATTCATCCGCGCCTCTTTTCTAGCGCGTGGGAGCGTTTTTGACGCTGAAAGGGAAAGAACAGTTGGCGGTTTCTGGCGCGCAAGCAACCCGCTTCAAGCAACGCAGCCAGCCCATGCAGCTAAAGCTTTTTTGCACATTGCAAGGTGCGCGCATCGGTGGTGATCACAAAGCGTCCATCCATTCGGCACTCTTCAGGCATGCGCGAGCCTGCCTATACATGAGGTCTACCATCGTAAGCAATCGAACAAGCGGCCAACTGTGTCTCTGAATCAGCCAGATCGGCGCATCGCATGCGCTTTGCATCTCTGCGTCGTTGTTTGGATGATGGCGGTGGATGTGGATTGCTTTGTGTTTGCTCAGCACACAGCAGCAACAATAAACCACACATAGAGTCGATATTTTGCACGCGCGTGAGGACTGTCTTGAAAAGCTGTCCATCCATCCAGATCCTGAATTGGATGAAAGAAACGACGTAAAAAATTGGCGCCAGTCGAATTTCACTCTTTTCTGCATTTCTGGGTCAAAGTTGATTTTGAAACCGCATATGTTTGCATGTTCGGGATCTTATTCTTCGATCCACAACAGAGAGAGTCGCGGACAGACGACCAGGCGGGTTTCGTGGGTTCATCACATGGTGAAAGTGCACCGCTCGAAGCGATGCCAGCCTGGCACCAACAAATGTGCTCGCTGGGTTCGGTTTTTGTGTGGGACCGGATCGGTCGGTTGATGACCAAACCACGGATGCTGCACAGCAAATGATATTATTAACTACAGTGTTGTTAGCAATAGATTCCACACGGCTCCACTACTACGTGCAACCGCCGTGACCGCATGCGATTCGGTTCAGGTCGGGAACCTGTTCGACGCGCATTGTAGTCGCTCCTCGTCAGGTTGACGACTGCAAGCATGTTGTGAAAATGAAGGGAAAGTGCCGCATTTTTTCGAGGGATTAGCATATATATTATATATATTATATATCCCGCACGTTTCCCCCTTCTATGTATGCTTGTGAGTGCGCAAGTGTGTGTGTGTTGTTGTTGTTGTTGTTCTCGCTGCCCTGGATGTTTTGTTTGTTCAACGTGTGCCCTCTGTTGTTGACCACAAGAGTCAAGTTGTGCGAGAGTGGTTTACTGCTCCTCGTGTTGCTTGCCATGATGCACCTGACTTGCTTGCTTCAATGTGTGAAGTTGTTTCTGGCCCACACTTTTGCTGAAAAAAATATGGTGGAAGAGTGGGACGCTCGAACAGGAGGACTGGATTCGCAAAAGAAGAAGGGGGGACAAACGTCCGACCGACCACCTCGACCGACCGCGGATGGACGACCGATGTGAGGATGAGGATGAGGATGAAGAGTGAGCCAGGTGATTTTCGTTTCTTTTCTTCAAATAACTGCAACAACAAGCAGGAACCACATACATTAGAGTCGATCCTGCATGAGAGCAAAAAGTCTTGAGAATCCTGAATTTGGATGAAAGAAAGCGACCATCCCACTCCTGGATTGCGGATCCATCTGGTTGGCTGGCAGGGCTGCAGAGAGGGATCCGGAGGAGGACAAACACTCACTCACTCACAACATTCATCCGCGCCTCTTTTCTAGCGCGTGGGAGCGTTTTTGATGCTGAAAGGGAAAGAACAGTTGGCGGTTTCTGGCGCGCAAGCAACCCGCTTCAAGCAAGTACCGTAGCACAACAACAACGCCACGCAGCCCAGCCCACGCATGAAACGCGTTGTTGACTATTTTCATGCAAAATTTAATAAAAAGCATATTTTCACCATCGCAGTAAGAGAGATCACCAGTGTAGGGGAAGATTTGTAGCTGCTCTTCGCATGCAGTTCTAGCTGGCTCGCACCAGCCCACCTGTCGGGGGCCTGCAACTCAAGCGAACGCCCTAGGGGAACATGAAGGAGCCTCCACCGGATCGGCCCTACCGATACGTCAAGACGAGCCTCAAGCGCGTCGTCAAGAACAATCTCGTCATCGACAAGCTAGCCGATGCCGCGCTATGGGTCAACAGCATCATGATCCACACGCTCCACACACGCTCCAGCTGTACCTGTTCATACTGTTGCGACGTGGGCGGCGGACTGCCCAAGCTCGGCAGACAGTTCGTGACCTCAGTCACGAAATTCCACACCAGCAGCAGATGCAGCGTGTGCGAGCAGGGAAAGTGCCCGACGTTCCGGGCCTGCGAGAACCCTCGACCAGGTACAGGAGCGGTGGCATCTTGCGTCACAGGTTGGTCAGGTGTACAACTTGATCCCTTTCGACGCTTCCACACAACTATGATTTACATGATGGAAAATAGCTGGTAAGATGTTTATTTGTTAGATCTGTCCACTTGGATTGGTCGCCCGCGAGCGAAACCGCCGCCGCGTGTGCTGCACCTGCTCGACGAGCTGTGCCACGAGGTCCTTGGCGGCCGTGGTCTGCGCCACGAGCTCCGCAGTCTTCTCCAGGCGACTCAGCAGTTCGCTCTCGAGCTCCGCCAGCTCCGTCTGGCTCGGGACCGCAAGGGCATCCTGCTGTTGCTGCTCGACGGGCTCCCCAGTTTCGCCGCCGGTCTGCCACTTGGTCATCCTCTCGCCCATGCTGCGCACACCGCCCGAGATCGCGGCGAATCCGAGCCACGCGTTGTCCAGCGTGGACATGAGCTGCGCGTTCCGAGCTGCGAGGCTCTTCACCGTCGCGGCGTCACGGTGCTGCTGGTAGCTATGATGCGGTGACGCGTGTGGGTTATTGCTCGCGCGAGGCAGCGCGTGGCGCTGCTGCATCTCGGAGAGCGCATCTTCAGTGAGGTTGTTGTCGCCCAGGCTCCGATTCGGCTGGCGGTGCTGCGATGGCACCACCACCCCGCTCTTCTTGCTGTTTGTCGGGTGGCGCTGCTTGAGCAGCTGCGATAGACTGTCTTCCTCGGCAGCGGACGACTGCGATGGGTCCTCGCTGTCGCTTTCGTAGTGCTGCTGCTGCTGTTTCCGCTCTTTATCCGCCGCGTGCTTTGCGAGCGGCGACCTGTTATGATGGCTCGGTCCGCTCTGCTGCTTGCTGTTGCTGCCACTGAATCGACTGGGACTCGACGCGTTCGATGCGCCAGCACCGCCGTGCTGTACGCTCTGCAGACTGCTGGTGCTGCTCGCGTTATTCGATCGCCCTCCTTGTTGATGCTGTTTCACCATGAGCTTTGCCTCCAAGCTCTCGTCGCGTCGAAGAGCTACGAGCGCAGAGGGTGATGCACCACCAGTCAGTTGAAGCGCGTACAGATGGCTGGTCGGCGACGCTGCTGCCAGTTGAAAGTCCTTCTTCACCTTTGACTCGGTCCCTTCAACAAGCGACTTGAGCTGCGCGTCCTGCGGTCGCAGCGACGACAGCAACCCGCGTCGCGCTTCGTTGCGGCGTGTGTAGTCCCACCACTTCTTGGAGACGAGGTAGACGATGCCGCCCGTGGGCATCGAGAGCACGGCGGGCGTGATCTGCAGCTCGATCTGGTGGCCGCGGTAGATCGCCGCCATGGCCGCGGCGTCCACGTGGCACTTCTTGCACATCTGTGGCACGAGCTGCGCGAACGAAGTGTCTTTCGGCACGTTACTGAGCATGTGCTGCGGAGTGACACGGAAGCTCTGCGCCGTGGCGTTCGCGCCGGCGAACAGCCGGAAGCGGATCGTGAGCGATGTGCCCTTGCGCGAGCGCAGGCGGAACCGGTCAAGGCAGTCGCGCGCCATCTTGGCGATCTGCTTACCGCTCTCGCCAGCGTGGAAGATACGCGCGAGCGGCGCCTCGATGTCCTCCACGCAGAGCTCGGGCGGCATGCGGCGCTGCACGGTCTCGATCTGCGCCAGGTCGCATACCTCGTTGAGCAGCTCGCGGATCAGCGCGCCGAGCAGGATCGTCGCGTTGTACGAGAGCGTGAACGCCGGATGCACGCACTTGAGCACCATCGCGAAGTCCACCTCGCTGAACGGGTCGTCCTCGCGCTTCTGCCACTCGGACCGCGTGCGCTCGTGCAGGCGGATCAACTCCTCTTCGCTCGCTGCCGCCTGATCGTGGGCTTCTTGAACGCCATCTTGCTCGTCGCCATTGCTGTTGGTCGCGCGTGCGAGTCGCAGGTGCTTGGCGTCGCGCGTGGCGATCAAACGCCGGTCAAAGAGCGCTTTGGACGTCGCGTCGTCCAGAAAGTACTCGAGCACGAGCGCCGCAGACTCGACGCTCGCGAGCACGTGCGCAAAGTCTGCATTGCTTCGTAACGCGACTTGGATGTGGTACACGGTGATCTTCGTGTCCTGTGAGGCAAGCAATCGTGAGCACGTGCATCCAGGATCACGGGTGGGCGATAGAACAATAGGTACCAGTGGGGCCACGCTCGTGGCAGCTTCGTCGTGGAGGTCCTTGATGATGACGTTGAAGAGCGCGTCGCAAAGCGCTTCGACCGTCGCGGTGCAGTACACTGCGGCCTCTGGCTGGCATGTGGAATGGAATGGAGTTCAATGTGTTAGTGAGACTCCTACGCCACTGCTTGGAAGCAGAGAGCTGCGCAATATGCCAAGCAAGGGGAAAACGTACGTCGATGAGCACTTCGAGGCCCTTGGCGAGCGTGTCCTTGAGCGGGCGGAAGTCGAGCGTCAGGTGCTTGCGCAGCGACCGCACGCGCCTCTCGAACTCCTGTGACTTCTCCAGCAGCATCTCCTTCGCTGACGCTGACGACCGGACGACCGAGCGACCTCTTGCTGCTGCTTGCTTGCGGCTACAGACAGAGCGCTCGTGGGTCGCGCTTGAAGGGGAGGGGCATGATCGCTGCTTGGTTTGGCTGCTGGGTCCACCTAACCTGAGTGGAAGGAAGGGCTCTAACTTTAGCGCGTATCTTGTGCGGCAAAGATAGCTAGCTCTCCGTACCGGCGGACGACAAACACAAGCAAGCGCGACCAGGAAGGAAGAGCGATCTCCATCACATTTGTTCAGCAATCTCCACTGCCGCGACGTTCAAAGGCGCACCATTCACGCAGCATGCAGAAATATGGCCAGGACGTGTGCTCGCTGCTTGGTGAGTAGCAGCTGCCGCGGCACGAAGGGGCATCGCATTCATTGCGACACCTCGCTGATTGGCCACACCGCCACCTCGCGCAAGTGTACATGTGTATGAGGTCACGCAACGCCACCAAGCTCAAGAGCCAGAGCCAACGTGTTGCTGCTTCCCTAGAGCCGATGGTGAACGCGATGGTGTCGCAGGCGCTGAAAGCCGGCAGATGATGGCTTCCAACACCAGTTGCTTGTCAAAAGCCTTTCGTGTCTTTTTGTGTTCTCGTCTTGAAAAGCAAACACATGCTGTTGGACTTTCTCAAACGTATGCCTGCGACATGAGATTTGCGCTGCTCCGATTGGCTGGCTCAGCCGTTAATGGGTTTATTTTCGGCTATGGATGGTGGCACAAAAGACACCATTCTGTCACCAGTTGGGTCACCGGGATACTGCTGTATGTGAGCAGCAAAATCTCAGTAGACATCGAAATAAATGCATCCACATCTACATCTACAACAGCAACGCGAGACACGGACTTTTGTGTTGCTACGCATGCTTCGAAGGTTTGCCTCTCAAGTTTACATTTCAGATAGGTCAGGCCAACCCGCATTTCACGACTGATAGATAAACGTATTTCACTCATGCTGCTATCTATTCGTTCACCAGTACCATAGAGCAACATTGATCTTTTGTGTGTACGTTTCGTGATTAATATTGTGCTGCTGTTTTGTGTTTTACAGTATCATATTAACCGAATCACGATTGAATCTTACACGCTCACAGTCGGTGGCACGAGTCTCCCTAAAGTGAAACCGTCCAAAATGAGCAGCTCCCGACCAGAACAGCAACACCTTGACGTCTTTCAGTTCATTTCCCCATTTGCTCCTCATCATCAGCAGCAGCATCCTGCCAAGCGACCGCCTTCCGTCCATTCATCCGTCACCATGAGCCTCTTCTTCACGTCGACCTCCTCCGCATTCCGCCGCTCCGTGCGCCGCACGACTCCTAGCGCTTTGGCTACACTGCACTTGCCCGCCGCTGCGCAGTCGTCCTCGGCTTCAACTCCGTCGGCGCTGACTACCGCTGCTGGAAGAACGCGCCAGTTCTCCCAGGCGGGACGACCGCCACGATGCGACCCATCGCTCGTTGTATTTGACAAGGACGGCACACTCATCGACTTCAACCTCATGTGGGGCGGCTGGGTCGAGTCGCAGGCGTGGAAGGTCGAGATGACCACGAACCTGCCTGTGCGCGAAAAGCTCTTCGACGCCATGGGCTACGACTGGATCCGCCGCTCGATCCGCAGCAAGGGTGCGCTCTGCTGCACGCCGATGGGCGAGCTCTACAAGCTCGCGGTGCGCGTGCTCGTGACTGAGGGTATGACACAGGAGAAGGCGGAGGCTGTGATCAAGCAGTGCTGGTCTATGCCGGACCCCGTGACGACGAGCCGCCCGCTCGCAGACATCGGCGCGCTCTTCCGCACCATCAAGCACATGGGCATGAAGATTGCGGTGTGCACCACGGACGACCGGCAGCCGACGATTGACACGCTGAAGCACCTGCAGCTCGACCACATGGTTGATGCGCTCGCATGTGGTGACGACGGTCTGCCTGCCAAGCCCGCGGCGGAGCAGATCTGGACGATCTGCCAGACGCTCGGCGTGCAGCCGCACAACACGATCATGGTTGGTGATACCTCCACCGACATGTTGCTGGGCAAGAACGCCGGCTGTGGACTGTCGATCGGCGTGATCGGCGGTGCGTCGTCCCTCGAAGACCTCGCTCAAGACGCCGACATCCTCGTCCCGTCGATCGACAAGGTCACCAAGGTGCTCTTCCAGTACGGACAGCAGGCGAGACGCCACGGCGACATCACCGAATAAATGGCTGGAAAGCACTAAATAGACGACAGAAAACACGCATAGACTAATGAAAAACAAAAGCATACCTGACTTCTACAACTCGACCAGAATCACCGCCAAGTTATCTTGGGAGCCGCGGACGTAGCCTTCAATCACCAGGTTCTGCGCCATTTCGCCCAGGTCTACTGCGTCCTTCTGCTTCTCCTTCTTCTGCTGCAGTTGCTCGCCAACAAATCGTACGACGTCCTCATTTGACATGGTTTCCCACAAACCATCACTCGCGACTACCAGCACAGCCTCGCGGCGATCAAAATCTGCAAGGTTGGTGTGGGAAACCGATGGCTCGGCGGAAACGTACTGCCGCAAATGCTGGTCTCCGATGCTTCGCGAAACCGCGAGCTGCCCCACGACGCGCCACAGGCCGGCGAAACTCACAAACCCGCCGCTGGACTCGATCCGAGCGCGCTCTTCGTCCACGTTTGGCCAGTGATCCATGGACAGCGGCACGATTTTCTCCTCGACGCCACCGCCAGCACTACTACCAGGATTCTTACCTCTCAAGAGCGCGATTGCTCGCGAATCGCCCACGTTCGCGCTTACCAGACGCTTTTCTTTGGGGAAATGAAGCACAAGAGTCAACGTGCAGCCAGAGAAATCGTCGTGATCAGCATCGCTGCGATCATTCTCAGAAGTCGCAGCGGCAGAGCTCATAAAACCATTATGCAGCTCCAGGAACGTCTGCCTCAATGCCACTTGCTCCGCAAATTCACGCTCCACTATCGCTCCGGTCGCTAGCAGCGAGGCAAAATTTGTCGAGACGATTCGCATGAGGTTCTCGATCGCGTATTCTGCAGCGCTTATCCCCAAGTGACCGTCCGCAACCGCATACAAATCAAAGCCCAGCTGCGGATTGGAGTCGACGATCAGTAAATCCTCCATGTACTTCTTGCGGCCCTGGAAAAGTGCGACGCCAACGACACGATCAGCCACAGGTTTGTCGCTAGGACCATGATCTGGGTCACCAGACACCTCCTGGATTGCTGCTTCGTACGCCTTTGTCTCTGCGTCAACGGCTTGTTTCAAAACGTGTGCGTCGAAATGGCAAAAGCGCGTCTCCGCTGCTTTGTCGTGCTTCCTCGCGACCAAGTGCTGCTCGCAGGACGCGACAGTCGAGAAGCTCCGACTGCAGTGCGGACACCTGAACTCGCTCGGAAGCTCGTGTTTCTCGCGCACTACAAACGCCATTTCATTGTCACGCGCTTCCTGCACTTTCAAGTACGCCTCGTGCACTGCGAGTTCCTGTTTCGTGGCAAAGCTGCGTCCGGATTTTTCGCATCGATATGCGCCTTTGAAGAACGCGTGCTCGAGCGCCTGCGCCGCTGGGATCCGCTGCGAAGGGTGCCATTGAAGCAGCTTCCACATCAAGTCAAGCCCCCACGGGTTCTCGAGTCCTTTGTGCAGCGGGTCGCGCTCGATGATCGTCAGGTTGAATTTCCCAAAGTTGCAGCCATCGCTCGAGACTGCGTAGTTGTTCCAGAGTGCGCGAAGCTGGTGCGGAGGTGGCTGGAAGATACAGAACTCGTGGCTGAGTACGTGCAGCAAATAGCTCTTCAGCTTCGTTTGCTGGTTCTGATCTTGGTCGTGACTTTGCTTCCTCTTCTGTGCGCGTAACAGCGCTGCGTCCAGTTTGGCTCTTGCGCGCGGCGAAATCATAAACACTTGCGGGGAACCGAGCAGCATTTCGAGGAACACGACGCCGACAGACCACAGATCGTACGAGAACGGTGACTCGTAGTCGTACGGCTGACCGAGATCGTTAAAGAGAACCTCGGGCGGCTGGTACTCTCTCGTCTCTTCAGCCTGGCTCGGACCATGACCGCTCGAGTACAGGTGTCGTAGCGTGAAATCGTCGATAGCCGAGCCGAAATCCGCGAGCTTCACAACCGGGACAGCAGAGTGACGGTTGCTCTCAATATCGACCAGGATGTTCGACGGCTTGATGTCTCGGTGCGTGATCCCCCTCGCGTGAAGTGCAGCAACGCTCTGCAGCAGCTGGCGCATGATCTCGCGGAGCACGGCTTCGCCGTTGGCATCGGTTCGCATCCTTTCCCAAAAGATCGACGGCTCGAAGATCACGCCAGAGTGTGTTGCCTCACGCTTCGCGTAGAGGTAGTGGCGCAACGAGATGCCTTCGTCGTAGAACACGAGCCAAAGTTCCTGTTGCGTAAGAGCATGGTCTACTTCTTCGGCTGACGGTCGGAAAAAGTACTCGACAAACCTCGTGACGTGCGGCTCTTTCGCGAGAAGCCTGCCGAAATGCGCTTCGCGGAGCCCCATCTGCACCATTTGCTCGCCCAGTTCGAGAAAAAGGCGCTTGAGAATGAAATGCTCTTCTCGTCCGTTGACGCGGCGCGTGGCTTTCCAGACTTCGCCGTGGCTTCCAGCGTCGAATTTGCGTCTCAGACGGTAATTGGAGTTCACGTAAATAAGATCGATGTTGTCTTCCAGCAAACACTGCAGCAACATACACGACCACAGTGATAAGTGTGCGAGGCATTCTCTCAAGATTGTAAACAAAACAATGCAAACGTTCCTTACCTGGTACTCGAGCGTGGGGCCGTCCGCCAGACTGTTATGGGCAACTACTGTCTGCGTGATTTGAGTGCTTGTGGCGCTGCTGTTAAGACCCAATTGCAAGGTACAAATTGGATTCGAACCGACGACTGCCTCGCTTTCTTCGTCGCTTTCGCCTTCAATAACGCCATCGTCACCCTCGTCCACCTCCTGCCCAGCAGTATACGTACCTTCATATGGCGACGAAGCCACCAGCTTGAGCGCTTCGTCGTTGTCTGCGACGATCGCGCCTGTGCTCACGACATCGTCTTGGCGCTTCTGCCGTTGCTGATTATGTGTTATCTGTGCAGCAGGAAGCCCGCCACCATCCCCACCATCGCCGCCGTCAGGCTGCCGATTACAGACGCCCAGTAGCGCCGTGCGTTCCACCAATTCATAGCCCTCGACCGTCGCGCCGGACTGCAGCGGCTCGGCCACCACGAGGCATGTGCTGGGGTCGCCAGGCGAGCAGCTTCCACCCGCATTCCTTGTGTGCTGCCCGCGTGCTGCTGCACCGCCTTCGCCGTCCGCGTGCTGCTTCACACGCGCGATCTGACTGAACCACGCGCGATCAGCCAGCAGCTTGCGCGTCTCGGCTGCTGCGATCTGCTCCTGGGTCGCGCGTGCTACTGACGTAAAGAGCAGCAGAGGCACGAGCCATCGCAGCAGGGGCTGCCTCTTCATGCGTCTCGATTTGTGGATCTCTTCTCTGTCTGGAAGGAAGGAAATCTGGTGATAGACCTGGTGATGGAGGAGACGAGCAAAAGGTCTCAAAACGTGGGACGAGGCAGGAGTGCAAACTGACTGATTCAAAGTTACCGACGCAGATTCTTAGACACTGCTTGCTCTCTTGCTTTGGGACCCTTGTACAACTTTAAGATCTCCAGAGCCTGTGCCGAATGCCTCCGCTCTGCAACAAGTGAGTGCCAGACAACAGGACCTGCCGTTCAATCCATTTATCATATCAATCCAATTTCCGTTCGCTCCTTCAACATACACTACTCACACTATCCCGTGCTTCTTTCGCTGTCCGTCTTCGTCTTTTGCTTTTTCTTGCGTCTTTGCCTTGTGTCTCCTCATTTCATACTGTTGACCTCAAAACTTCCTCCATACTCCATTGGGCCGCCAATCGAGTGCCATCTTTCGTGATTTCTGTTTCTTTCTCTCTATGCTCGCTCGTGCTCTGCGTGTGTCTGTGTTTGGCGTCTGCTGAACTTGAGCTCCCGCGATACTATTTAGTTTTCTTCGAACGTGTCTTCGTCGTCTGTATCGCCTTTATCGGACACAGAGTTCAGGGAGCCATTTCCGATTGAAGAGGAAATACCGACCGCTATCTTTGTCGAGGGAGACGACGATGATCCTGTGAGTTCTTCTTCTGGGTCCGATTCTTCAGTCTTCGCACTGCTGTCCAGCATCTTCGCGTCCAGACCCGACACCGAAGGCGTAACGATGTCGTCGCTGTCGTAGCCCATGTTGTAGTACAACGTGTACGTTTCTTGTGCCTTCTGCTGAATAATCGCATTCCAGTGGTGAGAGATTGCTGTCTGCAAGAACGGCTTGATGATGTTGAACATCCCCTGTGCCACTTTCTCGTACTCGTTCATGATTCGCAGGCAAGATGGCGAGTTCCAGCAAGAAATCGCGCGCTCCGATACCTGGAACTGGTCGCTCACCATGCACTGCCCCAGTCTTCGAGCCAGCTTCAGCGAGATGTGGTCAAAGTCGCTCTCCGCAAGCACGTGCTCCAGCAGCTCTTCGAACTCGACAATGAACACTACTTCCTTGAACGAGTTGCCCACTGGCCAGTACTTGAGAAGCCCGCGTACAATTGGCGTGAACAGCGAGTGGTCCTTCGAGACGTACTGGATCATGCAGTACGCCAACTGCTGGTGGTACGAGATGAACGCCGGCGTCGAGTGCAACGGGATCAGCGCTTTCTCCAGCAACGTCACGTGCTCTTGCTTGATCGGACATGCGAATCCATTGACGATACTGCCCAAAATCTCCAACAGCTCTGCGACGCCGTAGTGATTCGAACTCTCATAAATATACTCGTAAAAAGAGTGCGCAATTTCCTTCCGGATCGCCGATCGTCGCTGGGTGAGTTTATAGTACAACCGATGCAGCACACCCTTCAGCACCTGACGCTCTCGAAAAGACGGCGTCTTGAACAGGTTCACCAGCTGAGCCACAAAGCGCAGCGAGAAGAAGTCCTTCCGGACGTGTTTCTCCAGCTTGTCAATGTGCTCGATTGCTTTCAGAAGCAAGTCGTAGCATGCAGACAGCAGACCCCAGTGCTGCTCCTCGGTGGTATATTCCGAGTACTTGTCAAGCGGGTTCTCGCCCAGCTGGTTGTCGTCGACATTCGGCTCTTCCACAAAAATGTTGTTCGGACTCGTCGTCTGCAACACTTGGAACGGGCGGAAGATGTAGCAGCCGATCACGTGCAGTAGCTCGATGTACAGTTGTGGATCGGCGAGGATCATCGGGAACGCGTCGCAGTAATTGTTGAGGTCGCAAAGCGTCGTCAGTCTCTTCTCGTTGAGCTCAAAGAGGTCTGGGGCTGAGCGCGCCAAGTCGTCAATTCGCGGCAAAGAAAACGCGACTTTTTGGCGAAAGTAGTACGTTCGCTTGTACGGCACAGCATCTTCGAGCGCCGGCGTGTCGAAGAGGTGGTCGATTGGTCCCGAGATGAGCAACATTTTCCTGTCGGGTGTCGTTGGCATCGCTGCCGAGGTCAGGCTGCTCATCCACACATTCAAATCCGCCTCGCTCTTCGCCATCAAGTAGACCGGACGGTACCCCTATTTGAAGCAGAAGACTTGCAACGTTAGTAATTGCAGAGACGTCAACATCTCGGCGAGAAAGGCATTGGGCACTTACAGGGTGACAGATCTCGAAGCAGTTTTGGCGTTTGAAGCGCACGGCATCGATAGGCGTGATTTTGACTCCCTGCAATATTCATCGGCATGACTGTTGTCAGTACTACAGTTCTTGAAGGTGGCAATGAGTAAAGGCGCAGACATCGCTTACCAAGAGAGGAATGACGCCACGCGGATACGTATCTTCGCCCGACTGCACGATCCATCCCATCAACATACACACAAAATCAGAACCCAAACGACGGTTTCATATCATATCACATGGGAGTCCATCGTACCGTGCCGGATACGTAGTAGAACAACGAATGACCCTTGAGCACCATGAGTCGCTTCTTCCACGTTTTGAAGTGGTTCGCCTGCTTGATCAGCACGCCGCTCTTCGCGATCGGCGCCTGGAAGTCTTCCAGGTAGTTGTGGCCGATCTCGTGGTCGTTGTTGTTGCTTTGGTTGTTGCCGGAGAAAGGCAGGATCAAGCTGGGGCGCTTCGACAAGATGCTTTGGTGGGAGCCTGCACCATTTGGAGAAGAAAAAAACGACACACAGTCAGATCACCATTACCAAAACAAAACAAAAAAATAACAAAAACGCAGCTCATGCGTTTGGTACGCACCATTGAGGTTGTCCTCAGGCGTACGGCTGAACGACATGTTCCCGCTGAAGCTGTGGTGCTTGGATAGCGAGCTCTGCTCCTGGTTCGGACTGCTGCTGTTGCTGCTCGTCGTGCTCTGCGTGCTGCGGAGCGAGCCAGACGAGCTGCCAATCGACGACACGATGCTGCGGAAGAAGCCGCGCTCCTTATTCTCGCCTCGGAACGACATGCTTCTCCTAGTGGTGACACGCGACGTCTCTCTCTGTTTGTCTCGCCTTCTTCTCCTCCTTCGTATGTCGGCGCGTGATTAGTGCGAGTAGCTGTGCACGATGAGTGAGTTACGTCCGCTACGTGCTTTCTGCTCTGCCTGTATCTTGTCAGCGACTGAGAAAGAAGCGCGCGCTGTGAGCTAGTGGGGCGTGAGAGCGAGAGCGAATACGATTTGCGATGGGTCGAACGCGTCTCGTTCTTCTTCCTTTCCTCCTCGCGTGCGAATGCTCTCTCTCTCTCTCGGTCCTTTAGACGTTAGACGAACAGGTAGGTAGGTCGCAGCAGAAGGCGTGGCGTATGAATGTGTATGAAATGCGTCGAAGTCGTGGTCTTTGGGCGGCGGTCGCTCTTCTCTCTTCCTCTGCGTCCGCTGCGGCTGCTTCCTCTTTGCGACGGCGCGATGGTCGAGTGACTGAGTGAGTGCGTGCGTGCGGAATAGCGCGGCGGGCGTGGGAAGAAATGAGCAAGCGCTCGCAAGCCCGCCCCCGCCTGTGTCATGTCGATATTTAGACAGCTGATTTCCCAAATGTAGACTCACGGATCGACACTGACTCTCCCCGACGGCTCTGGCGGACTTACAGTTTGCTATATGCCGGAAAAATCAGGTCAAAGGATTGTGATACGTGTAAAACGACTATTTTCTATCAAAATTCGATCTAAATACGATATTTGTACTTGATGTCCGCTGCAAAACTGGTGTGCTGAGATGTGCGACAGAATTCCCCCTAACAAATGTCGTTTGAAGGTGGGACTGTGTGTAACAATCGCACAAAATGTGGAAATCATCATACAGCCTGCATGCTCGATGGCAGGTTCCATGGAGAAGAAGCAGTTCCAAGCAAAAAGCTCTGAACAACCTGCGCTTCTTTCTGAGGGGTTCTTTTTGTTTGCCGGGTATGTGTGTATGTGTGTGTCTCTCCCTTTTCTTCTATTGCTCGCCCTTGATCCATCCATCGTCTTCTCTGTTTCCTATTGGATATTGCTTGATGTTGCTTGATGTTGTTGACATCACCATCCATCCGCCAAAAGCTTTTGCTCTCGGAAGCGACACGCCAAAGCCCTGATTCTGCTTGCTGTTCTGTTTGTGGACGGATGACGGACGTGAACCCTTTTCGGGCGGGCGGGAGCCAGATCCGCCTCCGACTGACTGACGTAGCGAGCGAGCGAGTGGACTTTTCGCGTGCACGCGAACTACTGCACCAGAGGTCACACGTTGCACGTGACTTACTCAGAGCAGTCTTCCTTAACATGCCTGCCACCCAGACCAGTATGCATTGACTTTTGCACGTATCCTCCTCTGCCATCTTTGGCTGGCGGCAGCAAAGCGCAACTGCCTGCTCTTCTCGGCCCAGGACCGGCCGGCCAGGTGGCGCGGCGAAAGCATGTGTTGCGTGTGTAAGGAAGGAGCCTTCACACTTCCCTGTCGAGTAAGTCACGAAGTCAACATTCGTATGATGAGGAAAACGGATGTTACAGCCAAATCCGACCAAGTACCTACGAGTTTCTATTCGACAAAGTGCGTTTGTCACTCGTTGAAGCAATGTGTTGGCACTCTTTGGCTCGTAGCTCATCAGTAAATCATTGGAGAGGGATCGCACTATTGAGAGCGCACCTGAGTTGCTCCTGATCTCGATCACTGTTCTCACTGTAACTCAACACTCAGGTCTCGCAAGTAGCTCTTCTCTTTCGCGACCAGATCCACGCGTCGTCTCGCAGAACTTGGGCGAGTGCAAGAACTCGATCAGCGTTTGTCGCACAGTCTGAACAGGCGGAGCTTCAGTGTGCCAGCCTGGACTCACTGCGCAGCCACGGCCTGTGCCGCTACAGGCAGTGCATTTTCGAGCCGATTCTCCTTGAACATGAGATTCTCCATGCCCTGGACGAACCGCTTGATCTCGCTCTGTACGCACTCCTTCACGCTCGTCTCCACTGCGTCCATTGTTACATCACCACAGCAGCCCTTACGACACGATGCATCTCCACACGCATCGCGTTTGGCTCGATAAAAGCACTGGACAACGGTGAGTTGGGACGGACTCGAGCGCAACTGAGATAGACACACAAAGCCCTCGCGCTGGAAGCTCTCGTGCTTGAAATCCACAGCAGTAGCACAACCAGATACCGTCGAGTCTGACGATGGCGTCCAGGACTCTGCCCACACGATAGCGACGCGATCGCCGACCACTCGCCTTCGATACATGCATCTGCCCGTGTACGACGCTCGGAAGGCGCCATTGACGAGGTCCATCACATGAACTCGTGTGATTGAGTCCGCCTACAAATAGAACCTAGTCAGTCATTCTCTTTCCATCTACCCGACACAGCACTAAAGTCCAATACAACATGGCAAGGAATCACTCACTTCTTCAAAAGACCCGGCAACACCAAGGCCGTCCCCGTACGCCATGAAGCGCCACATGCTCGCGCTTGAAGCGGCTACATTGTACGGCAGTGCGCGGCGGTCCATGGCCTCCACGATCAGCCCACACCCAGCATCGCCGCGCTGCGTTTCCACTTGCGCCTGGTTACCGCTCCCATGGATGCCGAATCGACGCAGGAGCTCATCGATCCCGGTTTGGATGACGTCGACTGAGACCAGCAGGTTATGCAACACGACAGAATCACACAGCGAGCTCTCTTCCCCACTGTGCTTGCGCAGTCGCTTGTGATGCACGAGAACCTAGTAGAGAGATAGCAAACAGATAATCAGTCATCGTCAGAGCTAGAGCCAACCTGTCATTGTACGCACAATTGAACTAGTTCAGCCCATACCTCAAGACCGGCAGGGTGAAGCAGCAGCGCCTGCAGCCGCCGCGTTTGGCGCAGCGTGGCGTCGACCATCCTTCTCAGCTCTCGGTTCAGCGCCTCCGCGTCACGCCGCTCCTGCTCCTGCCGTCTCGCCGCCGCCTCCCAAGCCGCCGCGAGTCTCGGAGACTGCGCTGCCAGCGCCGCTTTACTCTGTGTCGTGCGGCGTTCTTTAAGCGTCTGCAGCGTCTCTTGGAGAGCGAGCACCTGTGAGCGGTAGGACGCTAGATCCTGCTTCTTGCGCTGACGAGCGCGCTTGAAGCGACAGGTGATGGAGTCATCATCATCGTCGTTGCTGCTGCTGCTGCGGTCAGTTGAGGAGATGTCACTGAGTGAGACGGGAGGAGAGGCGGGTGAAAGCAGCTCGTCCAGCCACTGCAGATCTGGTGCCAGCAGGTCGTCTTCGTAGGCGTCAAGGAGCGCGAGTACACCGCCGCCGGCGTCTTCGTCATCCATGCTTTTGCTGATCAATTCTGGTTATGTGCAGTGTCACGCAAGACTCCAGTTCATATGAGTGTATACTGTGTCCGGATATCAGCTTACTGCGACTTCAGTGTATACATGTATACACCGAGTCTGTGCGTGCGCA
The DNA here is from genome assembly GCA_023335655.1 of Globisporangium spiculum. Lineage (NCBI taxonomy): Eukaryota > Oomycota > Peronosporomycetes > Pythiales > Pythiaceae > Globisporangium > Globisporangium spiculum. The sequence goes on along the minus strand of JAADVO010000387.1, from coordinate 9,766 downwards.
ATCTGCCCATTTGTGCTGATCACGCACAGAGTTCACCTCTAGACCCCAAACCTCCTCTGACTTGGCTTGGGCTCGCCAGTGCGAACGAAGGAATAACGTTGTTAGAGAGCGTGCGCAATCCCTTCGCTGCAGTCGAATGCGCACGAAGCAGGCTCGTGAGCGAGTCTCTACTTTGCAATGTAGCCGACCTGCCCATACAGTACTCCAGATACAACAGGAGGTGGATGAAGGAACTACTCGGTAGCCCCCAGCATCAAGAGGCAGCTACTATCCTACGGCAGCTCGTCTTAAAGTCATTCCTGAATATACCACACACATCCCAACAACAACAACAAGAATGCCTCGCTCTGATAAGCTAGCTATTCCTCAAGAAGAGACTGATGCCGTCGTCGCTCTTGTGGACAAGTACGTCACGGCGCTGCTCCAGCCAGACATCAACACGCTCAAGACCTGCTTCTACAATGACGGCACCGTGTTCGGCTGCATCAACGGAGAAGTCGCCGGCGGACCGATCCAGGTTATGTACGACATCATGGAGCGCGACGGCGGGCTGCCCCACCTCGAGTGGACCATCAACGTGCTCTCGATCACGCCGAGCACGGCGGCCGTGCAGGTGTTGCTCTTCCAGGAGTCCCCACGCTACGAGGTCACGGACCTGCTCTTGCTCATCAAGTTGCCTGACGGGAACTGGACGATCGTCGGCAAGATCCTCGAGATGTACCAGTACTTTAAGGAGTTTTAGAGTACTTCGAAGTACCTACTTGCTGCCGGCAGTGAGGTTGTCGACCCCTCTGTCGGCGTGTTGTAGTACTCGGTGCCCTCGGAGTACAGTTTAGTCGTTCCAATCTAGCCATGCAATACACGCTTTCCAAGCTCCTACTTTCTTCTTGCATGATCCGTCGTGCTCCGTCGAATGTTCCCAGCTCGCGCAGGTTCGTTCTTGCCACAACCGTTTCGGAGTCCCCATCGACATTAAACTCGCTGCTCGCCCCTCACCTCTCAAAGTCTTGCCACTTGTGTCCTTCCTCAACATTCAATTCATTCTTCCACATCACCAGTTTGTCAGTCGCATGCGGACGCCAAAACTCTGGTTCAGAATGGAGGTTGCAGGTTGACTCTCAGAATCTTGCTGCGGCCTCTGACGATGTTGGTGGGGATTCGGCCGATCTCCACACGACATTAGAACTAGAGGCTTCGACCCCTGTCCTGCAGCCGTCAGTCATGCGCATCTACGTTCAAAATGAACTGCTGCCAAGCCGTAGGTAGAGTGGGATCGGCAGTACGATGACTTTGCCGTGGAGTCAACCAAGGCGGATACGAATGATTGCGCTGCAGCAGTCAACAGGAGTCAATGGGCGACCGAAATAGCAAACACTCACCTTCTCGTGCTGCCTGTGGCTGCTGCTGTCGTTTCGTCTCTCGATACTCCAAGCGTCCCAGTAGTTAGTTAGTTATAACCGTTCGCTTGCCCCGAGCATTCTCTCTTGTTGTGTGGCCGGCCATTCACGCTCGTATCGAACGTACGCAGCTGCTCGTGCATCGCGATGGAGGTCGGCCCCGTTCCCCCTGGCAAAGGAGCGCTGCCGCTACTGGCGCCGCCGAGCGGCGATACGTTCAAGTTCCGCAGGCGCAACAACGACCTCGACGAGCTCGAAGAGGAGGCTCTGCGCGTGCAGATCCGGCAGCACATCGGCGCGTCCGTGTTCAGCGCCAAGTCCGCGAAAGCCCAGCAGGAGCGGTATCGTGATGCGCGTAGCAATAGCATCATGTCGGTCAACGAGACGACGTCCGAGTCCACTTCGCTCACAAATAACAGCGGCGGCTTGGACGCGTCGCTGCAACTCAGCGCGATGTGGTCGTCCTCATCTTCGTTCCTGAGCGTGTCCGAGATCTTCAAGCTCGTGCAGCGCATGCTCTGGTTCTCAGACGAAGACATGGCCGAAGAGATCGACGAGAGCGACCCGAAGATCCAGGCAGGCAAGAAGTTCCTTGCGGGTGTCGAGGCGTTCACGATGCTCACAGAGAACGAGCTCGCGCAGCTCGTCGGGCTCTCCGAGTTCCGAGCCTACAGCGCCGGCGAGACCGTCATCGAGGACGAGCGTGACGCGGACGGACTCTACATTGTGATGACGGGCGGCGCTGCTCGATTCCAGGCGATTGACGGGAACCTCGAAGGCGTCGCTCCGTCCGAGACCTTCGGATACCAGGAGCATTTCGGCACGCTGATCTCCCCCACCGAGGCGGTGAGCACCGAGCGCGCCGAGACGGTCGTGGTCGCCACGTCCGACATCCTCGAGTGCATCTGGCTGCCGGAACTCGTCGTGCGCATGCTCAACATCCAGCCGCGGCTCGAGCACGAGTTCGTGCTGATCCTGCACAACTACCGCGCGCTGTCGGAGGAGCTGCTCAAAAATCAGGAAGAGCTCTTGCTGCGACTGTTGCGCGCGGGACTGCACGTGACCGTCATGGCGAACACGCGCAACACGACCAACTCGATCATCCTGCTGCTCAGTGCGCCGCTATGGCTGCTCGCACGCGAGGACAAGCTCATGGCCATGGAGCGCATCATCGAAAACCACGCCGAGGAAGACACACGCAACGTAGGCGACGACTACGAGTACCACGGCGAGACCATGACGGCGTCCGACCGGATCTCGGCCTTTGCGTCTATTCTCACGCGCAGCCCCGCCGACAAGCCGCCCGGCGTGGGCATCAAGGGCATCGAAGACAACCTCGATCCCGTTATCCGCGACGTGTTCCCGTTGCACGACCCAAGCATGACGGACTTCATCCTCTCCACGTGGTTCAAGGAGACCCACAGCGCGTCCACCAAGCGGCTGTTCCTGCTGCGCATCAAGGATTACTTTGGCTTGCGGATCGCGTTCTTCACAGCGTTTGTGCGGCTCTACAACGCCGCGCTGGTGTACCCTCTGAACGTCGGCGTGCTGTTGTGGCTTTTCTGGCGCTGGATCCACTACCGATCGTATGCCAAGGCGCTCGGCATCTACGGGCTCTGTATCGCCTTCGTTTGGGCGCCGTCCTTCCTCAAGCGCTGGAAGCGGTACCAGAACTCGCTCCTGGTCGAGTGGAACCTGCTGGGCACGAAAGAGGTCGCGCAGCCCAACCCTGAGTTCCGGGACTTTGTGGTCGAGACCATCAACGTATCGAACGAGGGCGAGCCGCCCGACTATGTCGAGGTTAAGACGTATGATGACCGCCGCCGCTGGCCCAAGTACGCGATCTTCGGCGTCTTCTGCACAATCTGTCTCGTGCTGCTCTTCCTCTTCGTCGGCGTCTACGTGCAGTGGTACATCATCGCGGTCATGACGCCCATGTGCACGGACCCGCGCTGCCCGGACTACCTCGACACGGACGGCGGCTGCGTCGCGCACTGCAATGAGCTTTTCGCGCAGGGCAAGTCGTACCTGTTCATGAAGAGCATCAAGAGCTGCACGCAGTACTGCGACGCGTCCACGTTCGATCGCAACTACTACCGCTGCAACGCGCCGCTGGTCGGCTGTTTCCATACGGAGCGCGGCATCCTCGGCACGGCGCGCTGGTTCTACGTGCTCGTGCAAGGCATCGTGCTCGGTCTGACGCTCGACATCGTGTTCCTCGCGATCTTCGAGACCATCGCCATGGCGTTCAACCGCTGGGAGAACTACCAAACCGAGCAGGAGCGCGAGAAGCGCTGCATCGAGAAGATCTTCCTCTTCAACTGGGTCGGCTACTTCTACTGGTTCTTCCTGCTCGCGTTCGTGTACGTGCCCAACGGCGCCGGCGTGCAGCAGTTTCTGCAGGACCACGTGGACGCCAACGGCTTCTTCTCGCTCAACAACAACGTGCACTTCAGCCGCTACTGGGTCGACGGGCTCATCAGCATGGACTCGGCCTTCGTCACGCCCATGATCGTCACCCAGGCGCTCAACCTCGTGATTAATACTTTTGTGCCGTACCTCCTGCGTCGTGCCATCATCCGCGCGCGCGACTCATACCATGTCAAGAAGGAGCGCATCTCGTCCGCACTCAAGATGAGCAAGAGGGCCAAGGCGATGAAAGGAGGCAGTGCCAGCAACTCCAACAGCAGTAGCGCGGTGGCGCCTGCAATCAGCGACATCCAGGCCGAGGCGAGTCTTGACGTGTCCGTCTACACAGAGTACAACCTGTTCAATGAGGCCGACCGGTGGATCCACTTGACCGAGCAGGTGGACCGCCACGAGGCGAGTCGCATGCTCGCCGAGCGCGAGCCCATCGGCGCCAAGGAGCTCGACGCCGCCGTGCGCGAGCTCTTCAGCAGCATTTCGAGCCACGACAACCACATGCAGGAGATCTGCGGCGGGCTCACCAAGGACGACCTGGACTCGCACCAGCTCACGAGCTACGAGTGGATCGACCGCGTCACGCGCAACATCGAGGACATGGGCAGTCTTAAAGGGTTCTGGGACTCGACAGCCACCTCACCGACAGCAGCAGCAGCAGTGACGGGGACGAATAGCAGCGGCAGCAAGGACGCGACCAACGCCAACAAGAGCCTCAAAATCCGCCTGATCACGCAGTGGCAGTGCCGCAACTACAACTACACGGCCGACCGCATCCTCGAGGAGTCGTCCATGCCCACGTACAGCCCGTTCGGCGACCTGCTGCACCTGGCGATCCAGTTCTCGTACACGATCATGTTCTCGGTCGTCTGGCCCTTTTGCTGTCTTTGCTCGTTCTGCCGCAACGCCGTCGCGCTGCGCTTCGACGCGATCAAGATGACGATCGACTGCAAGCGGCCCGTGCCGCGCCGCACCGTGGGCATCGGTCCCTGGCTCGGCGCGTTCATGTTCGAGATCGCGATCGCGCAGATTGTTGTGCCGGCGCTCTTCGTGTACGTGAGCGGTCAGTTCGACGCGTTCTTCAGCGAGTGCGAGATCTCCGAGACCCGGTACGGGCCCGCGACGTGCCTCTCGTCGTCCGGTCGGCTCGTCGCGTTCTGCACGCTCGAGAACATCGGCATCGCGATCTGCGTCATCGTGTACTGGAAGAAGAACGACATCTCGAACCAGACGACCATTAAGATCGTCGCGCACTCGCGCAAGCTGCGCCACAACCTCCGCAAGTCCGTGCGCATGATCGGCGAGACGATCCTCGTGAGCAGCGCGCAGGTGCCGCTCCGCAAGAAGCTGCTCGATGGGGGCAGTCTCAACATCAGCAATGGCAGCGGCAGCGACCGGCCGCCGAGCGACTTGCTCTTCCTCTCGCTCGACGCGCAAGACCCGACGTCCATGTTCACGATTGACTTGGTGAATGACGACATGACGGGAGCAACAGCGTCTTCGTCATCGACTTCCTCATCACTGCCTCGTCATCGTCGCCGCCACAACGGATCGAACCACTTTGAGAACAGCGATCCAACTGGGACGTCGTCTTCGTCCTCGTCTTCACTGGCGGTGACGCACACAGACCAGGCGGGCGAGTGGCGAGAGGGCACCGTGTCGTGGGTTAAGAACGGCCGCATCAAGGTCAACTTCAGCGGCGGCCGGCAGCTCGGCGGCGACAGCGTGCTCCCGAACGCGCTCAAGTCCAGCAGTAGCAGCAGCGGTGGCAACAGCGGAGGCGACGAAGTCTGGCTCACCAACAATGAGAAGCACGTGCTCATGGACCCGACACCCGTCAAGGTCTTCCAGGTGGGCATGCCTGTGCTGCTGGCGTCCACCAAGTTCGGCCGCTGGCTCGAAGCCACGGTCACGGGCGTCGACAACAAGGACCGCTTCGGTAACGAGGTGGCGCACGCGGCCAACGAAATGCACGTGCGGCTCGTCGAGGCCCAGAACCTGCGCTCGTTCAGCCGCAGCAGCGCGGTGGCCGCGGCGCTCATCGACCCGTACTGTGTGTTCACCGTCGGCGCGTTCTTCAAGCACTCGACGAGCATCAAGCGGCGCGCCGTGAACCCGGTGTGGGACGAGCTCGTTGAGTTCCCGCTGCTAGAGAAGGAGCTGTACAGCGACACTGGCGCAGCCACGCGAGCGCGTGTTGATTCGCAGTCAGGGTCTGGGTCAACAGGGAACAGCAGCCGCCAGACGAGCTTCAATGCGGTAGCAGAGCGCGTGCAGAGCCGGTATAACAGCGCCGCGCACGACAGAACCAACACCAGCAGTATAGCTAATAGCGCAGGCGGCGGCATTAGCTCCACGCCGCTGCGCACCGTCAAGGTGAGCGTGTTTAACAATGACGCGTTCGCGATGAACGAGTGCCTGGGCGAGGTGGAGATCGACCTGAACCAGTTCCGCGGCGGCGGCCAGCGGCACCGGCTGCTCGTGCCATTGTCGCATAAGCGCCACATCTGGACACTCGAGGCTATCCAGAGCCTCATGCGCAAGCAGGCGCTCGGCGCGGCCGACTACCCGGTGCTTGGCATGCCGCACTTGCTGCTCGAGCTCCAGTGGATCGACACGCGCCTGCCGACCAAGGTGGCGGTGCGCGTCAAGGGCCCGCAGGCGCAGCAACAACGCGGCGAGCTCGTGCTCTCGCGCAAGTTCTGCGAGACGAGCCTCTGCTACGGCATCAGCGCCGACCAGGTCGAGTCTGGAGGTGGCGGAGGCGGAGCCAGGTTGCATGTGTCATAACGTGATGTTCGAGTTTTCTTGATTAACAATCAAAGCGCCAAAGCGCACCGTATACCTGCAAATAATACAACTTACACGCAGTGTTCTGATTCTCGTGTCGTTATTGGTTGGTGTATGTATATTTTGTGTGATGGTGCTTTCATTGTCCTAAATAAACTGACTTTGTCCTCGAAGAAGAATTGTGATCAATGCTCGAATTTAGGATTCGCCTGTTTACTTTAGAGCATTGATCGAGTGATACAGGACACATCAATTTCTGAGAATAATTTAGGACAGCAAGATTTGGCTTGCCCTCGGATTCAGAAGCTTCGAAATGAATGAGATGAGAGCAGTTTACACGAAAAATATGCGAGTGAACCCACGTTCGCACGCCAGGCTGTTGAAGTTTGAAGTGAAGCTTTAAAAGAGGGAATTCTCCTACTCAACTCAAGTCAAATCAAGCCAAAGAGAGAACCTCTCTATGTATAATAAAGGGGTCCTGCACCCTTACAAAAAGCAAGTCAAAGGGGATGGGGAGCCGTTGGGCGGACGCAATAAAAATCAGAGCAGACGGATGAGCTGAAAAGATCGCCAGTAGAAAAAACAGCGCAGCAGCTCAAATGAGCTCTTCATTTCTCATTTTGCAACACAAGCAGCAGCCCACACCACAACACAGATGCAGACTGCCGCCCCCACCGCCCGCCCCGCGCCAGTGCCGAGCGTGCTCAAGACCATCGCCGCGACGAGCACCGCGGGCGACGTGGCGCGCGTCAAGCTGCAGAAGGAGGCGCGCACGATCATCGCGACAGCCGGGCGCGACAAGGCGATCGACGAGTGCCGCAAGAAAGTGACCAAGATCTCGCGCGAGTGCCGCATGAAAAACATCAAGTACCGCGATCCGCATTTCGATCTCTCGACGGCGCAGGAGTTCTGTCTCAACGGGCTGCGTCAGAAGGGCGAGGGACTCGAGGGCGTCGCTGTGCCAGGCGCCGTGCGACGCGTCGAGGACATCTATGACAGCCCAAAGTTCATCGTCGACGGCATCAATGCCGGCGACATCAAACAAGGCGGCATGGGCGACTGCTGGTTCCTCGCGGCGCTTGCCACGATCGCCAACGTTCCGAGCCTGCTGGAGAGCATCTGCGTCGCCCGTGATGAACGTAAGCCCATCGTATTGTGGATGCGAACTACCATTTTGGCTGTGTGCACTGTGATACTAACTGTACTATACTATGCTTGATGAACAGAGGTCGGCGTGTACGGCTTCATCTTCTTCCGCGACGGCGACTGGATCTCCGAGGTCATCGACGACCAGCTCTACCTCGCGTACGGCGATTACGCGGAGGCGGACGCGACGATGCAGTCCGTGTTTCCTACAGAAGAGGACTACATCAATGCCGTGCAAAAGGGCTCCAAGGCGCTCCACTTTGCCAAGTGCGCCGACACAAATGAGACGTGGCTGCCGCTGCTCGAGAAGGCGTTCGCCAAGGCGCACGGCGACTACTCAGCCATCGAGGGCGGGTTCACGGGCGAGGGCGTAGAGGACCTCACGGGCGGCGTGACCACCGAGGTGATCACGCGCGACATTCTGGACAAGGGCCGCTTCTGGACCGAAGAGCTCACCAAGGTGAACGGCGAGTTCCTCTTTGCGTGCGCAATCGGCAACGACGTGCTTGACCAGGTGCGCGGCATCATCACGAACCACGCGTACTCGGTGCTGCGGACTGTCGAGGCTGAGGGCCAGCGCCTCGTGCAGGTGCGCAACCCGTGGGGCAAGTCCGAGTGGACCGGCGCGTGGAGCGACGGGTCCTCCGAGTGGACGGCCGAGTGGATGACGCGCTTGAACCACCGCTTCGGCGACGATGGGTCCTTCTGGATGTCCTACGAGGACTTCCTCAAGGTGTTCACGGACCTGGATCGCACGCGCGTGTTCACGCCCGAGTGGACGCTGGCGCAGTGCTGGACCCAAGGCCACGTGCCTTGGCCCGCGCAGTTTGCCGACCAGGAGTTCAAGATCTCGCTCACACAGAGCTCAACGGTCGCGATCGTGCTGCAACAGGTGGACCAGCGCTACTTCAAGGGGCTCGAGGGGCAGTACGACTTCCGCCTTTACTTCCGTCTACGCCGCGAGGGCGAGTCCGAGTACTTTGCGCGCTCCACACAGGGCATCATCATGTCGCGTAGCGTGAACATCGAGGTGGAGCTCGAGGCCGGCAATTGGTTCGTGTCGTTCAAGGTATCGCGCGTGAAGAGCGGCCGCGCCACGCGCGACGAGTACATCGAGGCGTTCCGCAAGGGTCAATCGGACAAGTTCATGCACATCGCGCGCAGCTTCGACTTTGCGTTCTCCAAGGGCGCGGACGAGTGGTTTGAGGGCGTGGCGGAGCCAGAGGCCGAGGAAGAAGGCGAAGAAGGAGCGGAGGGACAGCAGCAACAGGAGGAGGCGCCGAAGCCCGTGACCGCCGCGGAGCTGGACGCCACCGCGGTCATCGGACTCCTCGTGTACGCCAAAGACCCGGCGCTCACGGTGCAACTCGTGGACGCCGACCCGTCCGTGAACGAACTGGACCCGGACGACAGCAGCGTGCAGTACTTCCTCGAAGGCTCCGAGGACAAGAGCAACTTCCTCTCGGCACAGCTCGCAGCGCTGAGTGCGTGAGAGAGGGGGTGAGTGAAGGGTTTGCACAATCACCGCCAGCAGCAGCAAGCGCAGTCGCGTTATCACCACACAAGTGATTTTTTTGCGTACCATTCCTTCTGTGGATATCATCAAAAGTATTGAAAAAAAGTAGCAAGACCTAGATGGGTCATCACCCATTCAAAATGAAACCACTGAATGTAGCCATTTCAGTCTTTCTGTGATTGTTTCTTGATATATAGAGTGTGGCCCACACACTCCAGCAATACATACAGTGCTAGCCATATTTATAAGACCACCAGTTTTTTACACTTGCGGCCATAAAATGTCATATTTACATTCGTAATTACGCCCTACCACTCGTCTCGTTCAGACCAATCGTTTGGTGCTCCCCACGTCCCAATCCAAGCAAAACTGATGGCACTCTAGAAAATAACGCGCCAAGCCCCTGGAAGGATATACAGTGGGTCCGAAAAGTGAGCACCCCCCAAAGAAAAATTACGTTTTCTTTTCGTTTTTGTTTATTTTTCACTTTTTTGGC
>JAADVO010000386.1:0-29779 GCA_023335655.1 Globisporangium spiculum | reverse complement strand
AGCAGTAGCAGTAGCAGTAGCAGTAGCAGTAGCAGTAGCAGTAGCAGTAGCAGTAGCAGTAGCAGTAGCAGTAGCAGTAGCAGTAGCAGTAGCAGTAGCAGTAGCAGTAGCAGTAGCAGCTGTCATCCTCTCTTACCACGCATATCTGCTCACAGCCGCAAACACACTACTTCTAAACCAAATGCCCCTTCTTAAATGAAGACATCACTTATCTAGTATGTAAAAGTATCCTCAACTGAATGTAGTATGTCCCTGAGGCCAATCACCCGACCTCTCTGCGTCTCTCACGTTCGCCAAAATGAATCGACGATCGGCTTTTACCATTTTGAGGACTGCTCGTCGAATCTGTTGTGTCCAGACGGAGGAGAACGAAGCTTCGGAATGGACGACGTTCAAGTAAAACTGGAACTCAGTCGCTCTAAGCGAACGAGCGACTGAGTGTGAGCGAATGAACAAACTCAATTGGTAAGCCGAAGCTTATCAAGCTTGACTTCCTACGAGTCCGTACCCACCGAAGTGAAGCGTATGGACGCGTTGCAAACTTGGAGCCACTGCTCGAACACGCCTGCCAGTACAGGAACATGTCATGAGGAAAATCCAGCGACAGATCTGTCGCTTTTAATCTCCCACAAGCCAAATTCCAACTTGAAAAGTTCAACGACACCTCCCAGGCCTTTCTTTTTACCCCGGAGTTCTTTTTAATCAATGCGATACAGAAACGGCACTGTTAGCTGAAGCCTCTATAAATCATGAACGCCATCTGTTTCAGTATTTTACACCTTCTTCATGTTCTGAACCAACTCAAATAGCTGATAACAGAGGTGCATTGCTAAAATGCTCCTCACTCGCGAAACATGCACCAGAATGAAAAAAAGCGATTGCCAGCTTATTAGGTGCGTTCGCTGGCTTGACTGCTTCTACTATAGCTTTTAGCATTCGGTCAACGATTGCACCCTTCCCTCTAGTAAGCCTCTACTGCAGTATAATACCACGATCGGAGTGGGGATGAAGCATGGCAATCTCAAGCTGCAAAGGCCGCTCTATCAAATCAGTAATGATCTTCCCAACAGCACTAAGTTTAGAAATATAGTCACAGAGTTTGCGCCTTCCGTTTGTGTTCAACGCAATTTGCTTTTCGAGATTTCAGAAATGTTAATCCCTGCAGACGAATGAACTTGAAGTGAGCTGCCAACACGCGCGCATCACGTCGGCGGCTTCGGAACGAGGTTCCGCGAATCCGGGATAGGAGCAAGACAAGGACCTCAAACAGGCGAGTAGATGAACGAACGCGTCGAAACGACCAGGAGAAAAAAGTGCGTGAAAAGATAACAAACGTTGTTCGCTTTTGGCAAAAGTTTTCCTTCCGAGTCTTCTGGAGCCAGGACTTGCCTGCTTGGCGTATGTAAGCCGCCTGCGATATGATATGTGAACGTGCGAAAAGAACTTGGGTGTGTGTGTCCAACACACGACACAGCTGGTAATATCCTGGTAGGAAGCAACGCGAAAAGCGCAAGGGCTTCTCCATTCAAGGCAAAGCAGCAATATGGAAATGGGGTCATTTCCAAAAAGCGAAAATCGCTTTTTTGTTTGTTGTGTGAGAGTTTGCAGAGGCGAATCGAATGTGCAATCTTGGTCCAAGACTTGAAGTTTGGCAGACTCAATTTCACGAGATTGCTTTCGGAATCAAAATCTCTCCTTAAAATTCGTTGAACCTTTATATAAGTAATCAATTAGCATATTTCTGATTAAAAAGCCTGTTTGTTGTGCTTCGGAAATGATTTTAGCGAAGATCGGAAAGCGAGGGTTCATCACTTCTGCATCCCACTCTACTTCAACGTTAAACGTGATTCAAACACCTTCCTATATTTTTCAAAATAGATTTTAATTTATAATGCAATACATTTTGCTGACAAAAGTTTCTTCCCATAAACCTTTGTATTCACTCTGCCTATTACCAAAGGCTTCCGTGGTTTTCTCTATGGGACACTGGAAAAAGCGCATCATTTCGCTCTGTTGGCCAAAAGCGTCAGCAGAGAGCGCATCATCTTGCGACTTCAAACATCCCCACAGTCGCCAAGTCGCCACTCTCCGTAGAGAGAGTCGCGTTAGCTCAGCTCAGTTGGATTGCTTCCTTCCTTCCTCCCTTCATTCCCGAGGGGCCGAATTCCCTCGCTCGTTCGCCTCCCATAGCGTAATCCGCGATCGCATCTGCTTCATTCCTCAATTCGCTCGCGACCACGAAGATTCACCAACACGCCTGATCTCTTCACATCCTCTGCAGCAAACATGGGCTGCTTTGACGTCGCAAGTGCGGCGCCAGCCAAGGTGATGTCCAAGGAGCTGCCGGACACGGCCACGGCCACGCGCGGCCCCGTGCGCGTGTTTAACACGGACGACCCCAAACACAGCACGTTCGACTCGGAGCTCACGCTGTACGCGACGCTCATGAACCGCAAGAAGCTCGACCCGAAGGGCACGGGCAAGATCTTCGGCACGCGCAAGGTGGACCCGGCCACGGGCCAGTTGGGCGACTATAGCTGGGTCACGTTCGGCGAGTTCATCGCAGACGTCGAGGCACTCTCGTCCGGTCTCGCCCACGACATCGGCACCAAGCGCGGTGACATCATCGGCGTGTTCAGCAAGAACCGCTACGAGTGGTCGATTGTGGAGCACAGCTGCAATCGCATGACGTACACACTTGTGCCGCTCTACGATACGCTGGGCCCTACCGCTGTGCCGTTCATCATGAACCACACAGAGATGGAGGTCGTGTTCTGCGCCAAGGCGCAGTTCAAGACGCTCATGGAGTGCATTCACGAGTGTCCGCACATCAAGATCATCGTGCAGTACGAAGATATTGACGACGACGAGCGCGCGCTCGCCAAGGAGAAGAACGTGGAGCTCAAGACCGTCGCGGAGGTGATTGCGGCAGGCAAGGCAAACCCGGTGGAAGCGGATCCGCCCACGGGCCAGGACATCTCCACAATCTGCTACACTTCCGGTACGACGGGCAACCCAAAAGGCGCCATGCTCACGCACAACAACATTGCGAGCACGGTCGCGTCGTTCCACGTGACCACGATCTACCCGAACGATGTGCACATCTCGTACCTGCCGCTCGCGCACGTGTTTGAGCGCGTGATCCACACAGTGCTCATCGCCAACGGATGTGCAATCGGGTTCTACCAGGGCGAGGTCACGAAGCTCATGGAGGACATCGGCGTGCTCAAACCGACGCTTTTCCTGTCTGTGCCACGTGTGCTCAACCGCGTGTTTGACAAGATCACTCAGGGTGTCAAGGAAGCTGGAGGCGCCAAGCAGTTCTTGTTCAACAAGGCACTCGAGTCCAAGAAACAGCGCCTGCGCACTCAGGGCAAGTACACCCACGGCTTCTGGGACGCGCTCGTGTTTGACAAGATCAAGGCGCTGCTCGGCGGCAGAGTGCGTATGATGCTCAGCGGGTCGGCGCCATTGAGCTTCGAAGTGAAGGAGTTCCTTTCGGTCGTGTTCAGCTGCCCTGTCGTGGAAGGCTACGGACTTACAGAGTCAACTGCGGGTATGTCGTGCGCTACGGACACCATGATCCCAGGCAACAATGTTGGTCCGCCGCTGTACCACATCCAAATCCGTCTCGAAGACGTGCCGGACATGAACTACACCCACGAAGACAAGCCACTGCCACGCGGTGAAATCCTCGTGCGCGGTCCGAACGTCTTTGTCGGCTACTACAAGCAGCCGGAGATGACAGCTCAGGTGCTGAGCGAAGATGGCTGGTTCCACACGGGCGACATTGGTTGCTGGAACGCAGACGGCTCGCTGCGCATCATTGATCGCAAGAAGAACATCTTCAAGCTCGCGCAGGGTGAGTACGTCGCCCCTGAGAAGGTCGAAGGCATTTACATCAAGAGTTCGTTCGTTGCCGAGGTGTTTGTGCACGGCGACTCGCTCGAGAGCTACGTGATCGGCTTCATCGTGCCTGACCCGGACTTTGTCGCCAAGTGGGCAGCTCAGAAGGGCAAGACCGGCGAAGACGCGTCGCTCGCCAAGCTCTGCGCGCCAGGCAACGACGAGCTGAAGAACGCGATCATGGCTGACCTGGCAGAGCTCGCGAAGGCGAACAAACTCTTCCGCTTCGAACAGATCCAGAAGCTGTACTTACACCCGACGCCGTTCGGAGAGAGCGACCTGATCACGCCGACCTTCAAGCTTAAGCGTCCACAGCTGGTCAAGTTTTTTGAGAAGCAGATCCACGAGATGTACCACAGCTCGCACGCGTCTTGAATCCCTACGAACGAGAGCTCCCACGCTGAGCTGAGCTGAGCTGACCCCCTGAAACACGTAGTGATCGGATGCTGCGTACTTTACCATTGTGTGTGTGAAGTAGTGTTGTTAGCCTTTTTGAACAATTTGGATTCAAACACTTCAATTGGTGTTTTTCGTTGCCATACCTTTGTGGTCTTGAGAGTTAGCTGGCTGTGCTTGATCTGCCACGAGTACCAATCATCATGTGGCTTGGTGAGTTGGCGGATCTGTGAAGCGTGTCAGTGTCACTTGAGCAAGATTGGAATTTGTGTGCGTTTCATTGGAATAAACATCTAAAATTACCTGGTCGCCTTTAGCGTTCTTATTACCGCCACACGCTGCTTCACAGTCGCTCTTGAGCTCTTCCTCATCATCGGAAGTCATGTTGATGTCGAGTTGATGTGATCATCCACCAGGACCTCATCTCTTTGTTTACCTTCGCGACTCAAAACCGAAAAGCTCGTGATTCCACAGCGCACACGCGGCGGCTGTCTTCTTTGATGTTCACGTCTGTGCTGCCTGAGATCGCAAAGCCGAAGACTCCAGCGGGGGGTCCAACGATTTCTTCTTTAACCACCAGGCGCAAATCGAGCAAGCAAGTCACTGTCGCTCAAGAAGACCAACCCGACAAAGAAGAGTCGAGTTATGACGAGAACTCGAGTGGCGTCGCAAGCACTGCGGCACCGTCGATTGGGTTGGTCCGACGTAAATCTTCCAAGTTGGGATTCTCCAAATCAATGCGACGCTTGTCAGTCAAGAGTGGCATCAACCAAGTAAAACAGGAGGTCCCGCAGCACTTGCTCAAATTCCTGCAGAAAACGCCGGAGCAACAGCAGCGTCTCAGTGCCGTCAAAGCGATTCTCGCCAATGAACCGAGTGCACGAAATGAGATGAGCCTTGACGTCGTCTACGACTGGATGCTTCAAAACTGCAAACAGGTAAGATGTTGATATGCTTGAGGCTTCTCCGGAAATGAATCGAGGGGGCTTACAATGTCAATCACGCACTGGCGACAATCGACAATTGATCCTACAGTACAGCAACAACATCTTTGGGTCCGCACCGGAGTATATTCGACGCGAGATCTGCCGTCAGATGCGACTCATCAAGGTGCTGAGCCAGGGATTGCTGATTCGACAGGGCGACAGCGGCGACCGGTGCTACATCGTCATCAATGGCATCGTCGACGTGTACATCAAGAAGGAGAGCGAGCTCAATGCGCCGCCACCAGATGTGACAGACGCTAAACCCGCACGGAATCCTCGAAGTGAGTCTACTCCTCCCAGCGTGAAAGACTATGGTGATATGGTGGTGAGTCTCGGTCCTGGAGCGATGTTTGGCGAAGTTGTGCTGCTCAATCCCACGGCGAAGCGAAATGCCACGATCATCGCCTCGCAGTACACAGATTGCTGTGAGCTCATCTGTCTTGAGCGAGCCGACTACACCCGCCTAGTCCGCACCGCGTCCATGGAAGCATCCCACTACAACCATGCAGAGATTCTGGACCAGATGCACCTTTTCCAGGGCTGGGATAAACACGGTGAGCGCGAATCGCTACGCATCACGCTGTTGGCTCTTGCGTGTCAGTGTCGAAGTATCATGTGCTGACAAATATGCGTCTTATGTTTTCTTTCTATCTGATCGCAATAGAGAAAATGCGGCTGGTCAGTGCAATGCGGTCCATGAACTTCATCAACAACGTAAGGATGTGCATGCTTGTGCACCTGTCTCGCCTGAGCTCAGCCTCGCTTTAGTGCTTGACTCATTCACCCTTTGCAATTTCATGAACACAGGAATATTTGTATCGCGCAGGGTCTGACGCGAAGTGGATGTTTGTGATCACGTCGGGGGAAGTTGTCGAGCGCCTGAACTGGGCACTCTCGAGCTCCAACGACCCCTTGCAGCGCATGCTGCTCTCTCACTCCAAGAAAATACCGGAGAAGAAAGTGAACATCGAGCTTGCGCTGATCGGACCGGGCGATATCGCAGGCGAGCTGCCGTTTGTGAAAGCCAAGTGGATCGCGAGCTTCGATATCAAAGCTGTCTCGAATGTTCAGACACTCGCGATCGATCGGCGCTACTACGAAAACAACATGCTGAACGCGACGCCGGAGACCAACAAGGCGATCTACGCCACGCTGCAAAAGCTGAAAAAGATCTCTGTTGAACGGGAAGACTGGCGGCAACAGCGACTGGAATGCGGCTCAGCCTACCCAAACGCACACATCAGCATGTACGTACCTCGACCTAGCAATGTACAGGTATATAATCACACCTCATGTAGCAATCTCTTTTCAAACGTAGTACGTGGCAGCTGATGCGGATGTCGAACCTCCGGTGTCCTCGCTGCGGCTTGAAAGGGCATCTGTCGACGGACACAGCGCGCTGCGCAAACCCTCCGACTGGCAGCGGCACTGGCAATAGCAATATCAAGTCCAGCCTCACGGTCGTGCACGGCAGTCAGCGCAAGTCCAAGGTGACGATTGTGGCGCAACAAAAAGTGTTAGCCAAGCTCTCAGCCGCAGCAAGCTCAGCGTTCATACCTTCTTCATCGCCGAGGTATGTCGCGCCATGTCACTCTCTCTCTCTCTCTTGCCTCACTTGGCTCTTGGTCTTGAGTAAGCGTTCCGATTGAGTGCATATCTAACATTCTCTATCTGTACGTGTGTGTCGGCGCTTTGCGAACTTGATCTTTGCAGAAAAGAAGAGAGGCTTCGGAACAGCGTTGTACGTGAATTATTTGACGATGATTACCTGCCTACAGCGAAAGAGCAGCTGGCGCAATGCCGGCACCTAAGCAACCAGCGATCGCTGGTATCACCGACGAGTCAGGCAGCACTTCAAAGCGGAGCAACAGTTTCCAAACAAACAACAGAAGACTCATAGAAAATACCTTTTTGAACAAGACGTGTGCGTCGGACAGTGGCGTGTGTCCATCCCAGCAGAGGATTGATTAGCTCGCTTCAGCGACGTGCTTCTCCATCCACACGATGATTTCCTTCACGATCTCGTCGTAGCCTTCAATGTTGAGCGTTTCGTGCAGCGGCGTTGGCACCACGTTGAGGGTCTTGTCTTTCGTGGCGCACTTGTTGTAGAACCGCAGACTTCCATTCACGAAGCAGACCGCGTCGTGCTCGCCGTGAAGCAGGTACAAAGGCGCATTGAAGTGCTTGCTCGTGAACTCGGTTTCTTCCTGAGCGAAGCGTCGTCCTTCCGTGATCAACTGCGCGACCAGCCGGATCGTCGAGCCGTGCGCTGGACGCAGCGGATCGCGCAACCAACGGGTGGCGACATTCGGGTCATTGCCAAGCACCTCAAAGCCGATAGGTGGCAGCGTGTTCTTCGGCATCCAAGTCGACAACTTTGTAACGAGCGAGATGAACCACGGGTGCTTGCCGAGCGGCGAGCAGTAGATCGCTGGAGCCGACAGCACGACACCGTCCCACTTGACACCTCGCGCGTGCGAGAGCTCGGCGATCTGCAGCGTCACGACGCCACCCATCGAGTGGCCAAACACGAACTTGGGCAGCTTGCTCCACTGAACGTCAGCATGCGGGTCCAGCGTCGGGTCGATCACGCTCGCGTTCACACTACCCTTGTTCGGTCCGTTGACGACGTGGTCCACAAACTCCAGGTAATCCTCGGCGAGGTGCACGAGCTTCTGCGCAAACATGCGCTCGCCGTCGCTGAGTCCATGTCCCTGATGGTCCACCGCAAAGACGGCGAAGCCCGCGCGCGCCAAGATGCGCGCAATGTGGTCGTAGCGTCCGCCGTGCTCGCCGATGCCGTGCACGAGGAACACGATGCCGCGCGGCGTCTTGTCTGGGTGCGGCAGCCACTTGCGCACAAAGAGCGCAAAGTCGTGCTTGGTCGTGAAGAACGGGCGCAGCACGTCGACCGCGTTAGACGACGAAGACGGCGCGGCGAGCGCCACCTTGGATGAGAGCTGCGGCAGCTCGTGGTGCGAGTGGGTCCAACCGTAGATGCCCGCGAGCGCCTTGAGCACCACGTAGCCGATCGCGACGGCGCCTGTCGCGGCGAGCACTGCGACCATCGTTGGGTTGTCCTTGAGAGAGGTCGGCTCACTTGTCGGATAGTCGCGAGCGATCACTTTGCGGAATGCGGAGCCAGCATGGCCGACGGGCGAGCAGTCACGCACGCACGCACGAGAAAGGTCACATGTGGTATGCTGCCAGCTTTCACTTCTGATGGCATCAGAGGAAGCCTCGTGATGATGGGGTGCTTGGTGTGCTGCACACCACATATTAAATGATGGGTTCTGGTGTATAATACACCACTCATTAAATTAGCAGGTATTGTGTAGGATTGTCTCGACAAAGTACGCATGAAACTGCTAGCTTAGTTTTTGTATTCGACCGTGCCACCTCCCTCTCGCTTTTTCAACTCGTGGTGGGCGAATGGGGGTGTCTTCATCCTATACAAAAATCAAGTCAGCCAAATTACGGTTTGACAAATTTAGAGAGTTTTGGGCAAGTTGCGGAGCTGGGGCGTCAGCCAATCAAATTGCTTTCTTTAATTTATTTAACTTTGTACAAAGTGAAAGAGTTTTTAGAAAAAGAGAGTCGACAAGCCAACCTTCAACGTCCTTCATGCAACTTTCACGCCACACGCTGCTTCGTAAACGGTTTTCTTTCGCGCAACATTCGAGTTGCCAAATGAGGGGAGAAGCGTCACATACGTTTATAGAGGTAGTAGCTGGGGACATCGACATACAAGATCGAGTCAAAAGAGGGCATATTTGGTTTGACGTTTTGTCCATAGATTCTCAGAGGTGTGGCGAGGTTGAAGAAGAGTCCCCCTTTCCATTCAAGGAACATTCAAGCCACATTCCATTCGAGTAAACAGCGCGCGGAGCTGAGTGAGGTTTGATATTCCGACTGAGACTGCAGTTTGCCAACCCAAACGCCCACTCTTCAATATCCCGTCGGACTGCTTCTTCACGGCAATCCCTCAGCAGCAAGCAGCCCGCCGCCCGACACCCCCACACGGTATCTTCGCTTGTGTGTGCGTGCGATTCGATTTCTCTCTCTCTCTCTCTCTTCTCCCCCATCCTCTCCCCCCCACGCGTGAACCATGGGCGCCGGACAGAGCAATGTGCCGATGAGCCAGATCGACTTTGAGAGCTACCGCGGTGTGCGCTACTCGAAGGAAGTGCCAAACACGCGCAATGCCAACCAGGGGCCGATCTACGTGACGGGCGACATGCCTAACATCATGGCGGAGGAGCTGACGCTCTACTACTCGTTCCTCCACGGCTGCAGCTTCGAGAACGGTACGCGTCCTTGCTACGGCACGCGCAAGATCGAGAACGGCCAGGCGGGCGCCTACGAGTGGGTGACCTACGGCGAAGTCAAGACCCGTGTCGAGATGATCGCGTCGGGCATGACTGTGGCTTTCGGACTAAAACGCCAAGACCCCGTCGCGATCTTCTGCAAGAACCGTCTCGAGTGGTGCCTGACTGCCCATGCGAGCGACCGCATGGCGTACACGCTCGTACCGCTGTACGACACCCTCGGGCCGGATGCTGCGCCGTTCATCCTCAATCACACGGAAGCGACGGTTCTGTTCGCTGGTTTTGAACAGTTCAACGTCGTTATGGACTGCAAGGACGAGTGCCCAAAGCTCCAGTTCTTGGTCCAGTTCGAAGAGGTTTCGGACGAGCAACGCCGTATCGCTGCTTCCAAGAACTTGGTGCTCAAGAGTTTGCGCGAGATTGAGTCGTTGGGACGAAGCCGCCCGCTCCCTGCTGACCCACCAACTCCGGAAGACGTCTCGACTATCTGCTACACTTCTGGCACGACCGGCAACCCAAAGGGCGTCGTGCTTCTGCACCGCAACCTTGCGGTTGTGTCCCTCGTCACGGAAGAGCGTCTCAATGTCAACGCCTCGGATGTGCACATCTCGTACTTGCCACTGCCGCACGTGTTCGAGCGCGCAGTGATCGGCTCGATGGTGCGCAACGGCGCAGCGACGGGTTTCTACCAGGGCGATGTTCTGTACTTGATGGACGACATGGCGACGCTTGCGCCAACGATCTTCGTGTCCGTGCCTCGTTTGTTCAACCGCGTGTATGACAAGATTATGCAGGGCGTGTCTGCCGCTGGTGGTCTCAAGAAGATTCTGTTCGACCAAGCGTTCTCTGCCAAGAGAGCTGGTCTTGCGGACGGACACAAGACGCACGCGTTCTGGGATGCGCTTGTGTTCTCCAAGATCCGCATGGTGCTTGGCGGTCGCGTGCGTCTGCTCCTATCTGGTTCGGCGCCGCTCTCAGCTGACGTCAAGGAATTTTTGAAGATTGTCATGTGCTGTGACGTCGTGGAAGGGTACGGTCTGAGTGAGACTGCTGCCGGTCTGACTGTCGCGTCGCCCGAGATGCCGATGGGTCCTCACGTCGGCTCACCGCTTCTGAACACGGAGGTTCGCCTTGAAGACGTGCCGGAAATGAACTACACGTCGAACGACAAGCCTCGTCCTCGCGGTGAAGTGCTCGTTCGCGGCCCAAATGTTTTTGCTGGATACTACAAGGAGCCAGAGAAGACCGCGGAAACTATCGACAAGGACGGCTGGTTCCACACTGGCGACATTGGCTGCTGGAACGCCGATGGTACGTTGAGCATCATTGACCGCAAGAAAAACATCTTCAAGCTCTCGCAGGGTGAGTACGTGGCTGCGGAGAAGGTCGAAGGCATCTACGCGAAGAGCAAGTACGTTGCGCAGATCTTTGTGTATGGCGACTCGTACCAGAGCTCGCTCGTCGGTATTGTCGTGCCGGACCCAGAGATCGCGGAAGTCTGGGGTCAGAGCCACGGTCTCTCGAAGGAGAACTCGACGACTGCCAAGCTGACGCAGAATGCGGATTTCCAGAAGGCTGTGCTTGAAGACATGGAGCGCACTGGCAAGGAGGCGCAGCTTCGTGGCTTCGAATTTGTCAAGGGCGTGCACTTCCACCCAGATCCATTCTCGATGGAGCTTGGCTTGATCACGCCAACGTTCAAGCTCAAGCGCCCTCAGCTGAAGGAGTACTTCCAAAAGCAGATCAACGACCTGTACGCCCAGCAGAAGTAGACGGAGAGGCAGAAGAAGCTCGACCACCATCACTGGCCGGTTAGTATTTCCCCTCCCTTTTCGTGTTTGGTACGTGGGGGTAATCATCCTGCATTCTATCTCAAAAGTGCTTGTTCTACCTGAATAAATGTAAACGACGTTTTTCACATGGAAAGGCAGCATATAGCGCATTTCCGTGATTACATGGGGCTCTTACTAGCTAGTTGCGTCTAGGCTTCGCTAGGTATCTTGTGTACATGTTGGTATGTTGGTGCTCTTGCAGCTCACTCGGCATTTAGCAGAACTCAAGCGAACAGCGCGGCTTCCAGGCGAGCGATCCGCTCGTCCAGCAGGTAGGTCTGGTGCCGTGTCATCCATTCCGGTGATCTGCTCGAGACAAAAGCAAGAAAGAAACGTTGACGTAAAACAAAGAGGTGATGCGCACAAATGAGAGACCGGAACGAAAGAGAGTGATGCGTGTTGGAGCAAGAAAGAAAAGAACGAGCGACATACCCGGAGCGATGGTCGCTCAGGAAGTCCATGTACGGTTGACTTGCGCGCAATGAGGACCCAAAGAGCAGATTCTAAATGGTGGTAGAAAGTTGTGAGAAATAGAGAGTTCTGTTAATAGTGATGGAGCACAACATCCTCGAGAGATCCACGCTGAGAGCGCGTACGTACCTCGGTTGCGTGGCTCAGAAGATTGCACAATGACGGCCCCGAGCCATCTTCGATCGCGTCGCACGGAATTCCGAGTGGCATCACTCTGTTTTGCAAATAAAATCACGAAAATTAGACTCGAGAGAACGGAGTTCACGCACTTTGTGCCGAAATGAACGCACCCGTGAACGGCGATCGATGCGTGGCTGTGGCGAATGAACTCCAGTCTGTTCACACCAAGTCATAAACAGCATCAAAAGGAGGTCGACGTCAGCCTTCATCGATGCATACAACATATGGGAATTATCACAAGAAGCTCTCGTACCTAATGAACTTGCACGGGATGAAGCCAATTTTGATGCTTACCTCCCGCGAGTGTGGCATCGTCTGCATGCGTTTGACTACAGACAAGAGCGCCAAAGACAACAAACTGGGTTAGCAGGTGCCAAAGGTCGAGAAAAATAGGTTGGGTTTTGGTGGGAGCTTGACTTACCATTCACATACGACCGCGAGCGGTCCTCCACTGCGAGACTCACATCTACAGCACACGCGTTCTGCCAGGAATCACACATACATAAGGACAGCGCAACCACAATTGTTAGAGAGGATGCATGCACACACAGCAGGGCCTTGACGAAACGACCAGCTTGGTACCTTGTTTAGAATGCGGATCTCCGATAGCAGCGTCTTGGAGTCGCTACAAAGACGATCATCACAGATATGTCAGCACATTGCGATCGTCAGTACACAGTCAACCCCGAAGCAAAAGCAGTGATGAGCAAGTACGTACAGCACGAGCACAATCGTCTCTTTCGCGCGCGAGAAGCTCTGCCAGCACGTCGCAGTCGAGTACTGGAGCAGGTTCGCGGCATGGAAGCTGCCAGCAGAGCTCGATGCGTGGCGCAATTGGAATTCGACCGCGCCAACACCCACATCACGTCCACCACCAGCAACAGCATTGGTCTCTTTGTCAGCTCTTGCTCGCGCAGTTTGTGAAGCACTGTGCGTCGACACTCTGGCTCTGGTTTCTGTAATAGGTCTGGTCGATTGTGCGTAGGGCCTGAGGACGGAGGCAGGAGTACTGTGGGCCGTTCTTGGTGATTGCTTCACGTCTGCAGCTCCATTCTTGATGCTATTGTTGTTGATGCTGTGGACGCTGTTGTTGCTGACGTTGCTGGTGACGCTCGAGCGTCTGCGCTTGCTGCGCGACAGCGGCTGCGACGCGAACTGGCTCATCTTGGCAGCGTAGGCGCCTTCCGAGCTGTCGTACAGGTTCACAGCCCCAGGCGGCGTCGCTACCATCGTGCTCTTGAGGTTTGATGTGGAGATAACGGATGCTCGTTCTCGCTCAGCAGCTTTTTGGCTGATCTCCGTTTTGCTTTTCGTTCGCTTTTGGCGCGCAATTCAGCGTTGAAATGGAGTTTCAAAAATGGCTTTTTGAAGCGCATGGTGGTTTCGTCCAATTAAGGTCCTTAAGCTCATATTGGATCGTTCATTGGACGAAAATTGTATCGTCCAATCACGGTCCAGCATTGTAATTTTGACTTTTTGAACGATTCCTCCTTTGACTTGTTTTTTGTATGCTTTTGGGGTGAGAATGCAAGTTT
Organism: Globisporangium spiculum; assembly: GCA_023335655.1. Classification (NCBI taxonomy): domain Eukaryota; phylum Oomycota; class Peronosporomycetes; order Pythiales; family Pythiaceae; genus Globisporangium; species Globisporangium spiculum. Next base: position 16,145 of record JAADVO010000386.1, on the reverse strand, counting down.
CATTCAATCAAAATCGTGCTTAAACCTATTTAATTGATTTGCCTTGTTTTTTAAAGGTCTGATAGACGTGCACAAATCAAATCTATTTCAACCAATCACTGCAAGTTTGTATATAGTGTGGGACACTTCAATTTAGACTGATCTGACTTCAAATTGTGTGTTGATCACCACGTTCGTCGTCTGCTTAGAAGAAGCCTCACCAGGGCTGAAACGGAGCGACGCATTCATTCCCCAGCACCTGCTCTACGTGACGCCCTCGCGCTCGCTCACCAGCACCCGCTCCGCTCCACGAGGCTGCCTAATATAAACACCAGTAGCTGGGCATCTACGTCTGATATCCCCGTCCCCGCCCGGTTCATCTTCATCCATCCGTAGCACGCAAACACACAACGCAAGACATGGATTTTGGTGACTTCATGTCAGCGGCACCGTCGTCTTCCGAGGTGGAGCTCGACCGGAAGCTCTACACGATGCTGGAGGTCGAGGCAAAGCGCTACCAGAACTTCTTCGCGACGCTGGACGAGCACCAGAGCGGACTGCTGCCGCGCGACGTCGTGCTCGCATTCTACAGCAAGTCGTCGTTGACCGAGCAGGTGCGCTTTTCATCTGCGTGTTATTGAGCACGAAGAGCTCTTTTGGAAGGTTCCTTATTGATCATTGTATGTATACTTGGTGCTGCTCTGCTATTATTGTGCTCAAACTAGGAAATCACGGAAATGTACCAGCTCATCAAGTCGCTGCAGCTGGTCGCGGACCCGCACGCGATGAACGAGACCGAGTTCATCACGGGCATGCACTTCATCGTGTGCATGACCAAGCGCAACCTCGCGAAGCTGCCGCCGACGTTCCCAAAGTATTTGTTCCCAACACTTGACCTCACGCCCAGTACCAGCGTTTCGCATGCCTCATATGGGATCAGCAGCATGCCGTCGCCTGACAAAGAAGAGATGATGCTCGGTGGTGGGGGAGGGTCGTTTGCAGCCAGCACCAGCAGCACCTCTTCAGGGTTTAGCAGTATTGGTGCGAGTGCCAGCCAGCTTAACACCACTGGCGAGATCGAGAAGCTTCAAGACGCGAAATCGCTCCAGCAGCTGCTCGAGAAGGAGATCCACAACAAGCGCCTGGAAGGGAGCGTTCTGATGAAAGTGGACCAGTCCGAGAGCAATGCTCTACAGAGTCTGCACGGGTGTCTGCACCTCATCGCCGAGAATGTTGAGAAGCTCGGGTACTTTGTGCCTGCGACGGCGCGCGCGCTCGATGCGCTCGACGACTTTAGCAACTTGCTGCGGAGCCACGTGCAGACGACCAAGCAGGAGATCCAGAGCCTCGAGATCTCGGCGCAGATGCTCAGCGTCACCTCCGAGCCAAACAATAATAGCGGGGGTCTCGACAAGCAGCGCGACGACCCATTTAAGGAGATCGCGCAGCTCACGCAAGAGCTCACGGCGCTCCAGCAGCAGACGGCGCAACTGTACCAGAGGAAAGAAACATTGCTCCAGCAAGTCAATGAGAAGAAACAGAAAGCCAACCAGCCGCCATCTCCAGTCCCAGCTCCAGTGCCACAGCAACAGCAACAGGCATTTCCCACAAAGTTGCTAGACTCGAGCTTTGGTAGTAGCTCAGTGGCTACTGCCATGGGCGGAGCGTCAGGTGAAGGAACGGTGCCAACGACGCACATTGGGGTTCTGTCCCCAACGCCATCCAGCAACTCCGCGACTGCCAACTGGGGCGACTTTAGGGCGACTGGGACTCCGAGCAGCTCGCCCCAGCAGGAGGTACGGCACTCGGAAAGCGTGGAGAGCAACTCGTTCGAGTTTAGCGCTCCTGTGGTTGTGAGTGACCCAGTCACTACCACTAGTGGTGACGCGGCGTCAAATGACTTCAGCTGGGGGGACTTCTCGTAAGAATCAGCTCACGTGAATGCAAGAAATGGTGTATAGCTCGTAACAGGGGGTGACTATGAGGCGCTACTGATTAGGATTATAGTGTGTATCAATGAACACACTATCTAGTGTCCACTGAAGCAATCTGAAAGCGATAACAATTATTGATGCGAGGTCGGAAATTGCCTCCCCAGCGCTGCCCTGTGTGTGCAAGTCGCGAGAGAGAGAGAAAGAGAGAGATTGCTTGTTTGCATCTTGGCTCAATGGAATCAACTAAGAGTGAGTGAGATCCGATGTGATCCCGGAGCTCGATCACGTTCGCGCATTGCTGTCCACCCACCTTTTTTAAACACACACGAGGCTTGCTCACTCGTGCTCGAACGCTTCTTTTGAGTCAAAGTGGATGTTCTCTGTGCTAAAGGCAGGGAAAGCGGGCTGTTCTCTGTTCTAAAAGCACATCGTCAAGACTTTGGGCAAGTCAAGTGAAGCTGGCAGTCGCTGCTTCAAAATCACCCGTTACATTTTAATCACGAATCACCAGTCCGCAGTCCACCCATTCCATTCCAGGCAATCCATGCAAAACGAAATGAAGCCTTCGACTTCCATTTTTCACGTCTCGATGCCTCACGAGGAGGCTCACGAGGCTCTTTTGGAGTCGAATGCACACCAAAACAGTTGCACCCATGGGATCATAAAGCGCATCCCCACTTCCAGCATCACGGATGTTGAACTTGCGCAAGGCTTTCTCCATCTTCATCCACCTCCTTTCGTGCCAAGTGCACGCTTGAGACCTTTGGGAGCCTGGAGTGTCAGAAAAAGAAGCGCGCGCCGCCGTCCAGCTTGATCGCTGTTGTGCCAAACGCTCCTCTTCATTCGCGGAAACGCCCTCGAGGACCGACTTCAATCCTTCAGCGCCTTCACTCTTCGTATTCATTCATCTTCAAACATGGGCGGCGCGCAGAGCACTGAGATGACGAAGGTCTTCTCGCGCGAGGTCCCGGACTCCAGGACCGCCACGCGCGGCCCGATCCACGTGGTGGACGACGAGCGCGACTACGAGCCCAGCATGACGCTCTACACGAACCTGCACGCGCGCAAGGCCGTGGACGACGGCTCGCGCAACTTCCTGGGCACGCGCGTGATTAACCCAGTCACGGGCAAGGCGGGCGCTTACGAGTGGGTCACCTACGGCGCGTTCCTCATGCACGTCGAGGCTGTGTCCTCGGGCATGCGCCGCGCGTTGGGGCTCAAGCGCCACGATATCGTCGGTCTGTTCAGCAAGAACCGCTACGAGTGGTCGCTGGTCGAGCACAGCGCGAACCGCATGGCATACACGCTCGTGCCGCTGTACGACACTTTGGGACCCACGGCCGTGCCGTTCATCATCAACCACACGGAGATGAAGGTCGTATTCTGCGCCAAGGCGCAGTTCAAAACGCTCATGGAGTGCGTCCACGAGTGCCCGACGATCGAGATCGTCGTGCAATACGAGGCCATTGACGACACCGAGCGCGCTCTCGCCAAGGAGAAGAACGTCCAGCTGTTGACGCTCGCCGAGGTGCAGGCGGTCGGCGAGCAGCATCCGGAGGAGGCCGACCCGCCGTTGCCCGAGGATGTGTGCACGATCTGCTACACATCCGGCACGACGGGCGAACCAAAAGGCGCGATCCTCACGCACGCCAACATAATGTTCGCGATCAAGGCCGTGGGCGACTTCGCCGCACTGTACCCGACGGACGTGCACCTGTCGTACCTGCCGCTCGCGCACATCTACGAGCGCAACGTGCAGACGAACCTGATCTCGCACGGCGGAGCGCTCGGGTACTACCAGGGTGACGCAACCAAGCTCATGGACGACATGGCAGAGCTCAAGCCCACGATCTTCCCTACGGTGCCGCGCGTGCTCAACCGCATCTTCGACAAGATCACGCAGGGCGTGACTGCGGCGGGCGGCGTCAAGAAGTTCCTGTTCGACCAGGCGTACGCCGCCAAGAAACACGGACTCGAGAACGGCGGGTACCTCACACACGGGCTCTGGGACCCACTTGTGTTCAACAAGCTCAAGCTGCTCATCGGCGGCAACGTGCGCCTCATGATGAACGGCTCGGCGCCGCTCTCGCACGAGGTCAAGGAGTTCATCCAGGTCGTCTTTGGCTGCCATGTGCTCGAGGGCTACGGGCTCACGGAGACCGCGGCGGGGCTCACGTGCTCAACCCCGTTTGTGCCCATTGGCAACCACGTGGGCATCCCACTGCCCGGCCTGGAAGTGCGTCTGGAGGACGTCCCGGACATGAACTACACGAGCAACGACACGCCCCTCCCTCGCGGTGAGGTGCTCGTGCGCGGCTGCAATGTGTTCAAAGGGTACTACAAGCAACCGGAGCTGACTGCCGAGGTGCTAAGCGAGGACGGCTGGTTCCACACGGGCGATATCGGCGCCTGGAACGCGAACGGCACTTTACGGATCATCGATCGCAAGAAGAACATCTTCAAGTTGTCGCAGGGCGAGTACGTGGCGCCAGAGAAGATCGAGGACGTGTACATGAAGTCGCCGTTCGTGGCGCAGATCTACGTGCACGGCGACTCACTGCAGAACTACCTCGTGGGGGTTGTGGTCCCCGACCAGGACGTGGTGGCCAAGTGGGCTCAAGAGCAGGGCAAGACCGCGGACCAAGTCAACCCCGAGGAGCTCAAGAAGGTCATCGCGGCCAACATGGAGGAGCTAGCGCTCCGCTACAAGCTCTTCCGCTTCGAGCGCGTGCAGCGGCTGCACGTGCACACGAAGAGCGTATTCGCGGTGGAGAACGACCTGCTCACGCCCACGTTCAAGCTCAAGCGCAAGCAGCTGAGCGCGTACTTCGCCAAGGAGATCAACAAGATGTACGCATAGTACGCACCAGCGTTCTGATGGTGCCGGCCACTGTTGGCTGTGTACTTGGCTGTTTATTTTAGTGTTTAATTTTCTCAATGAAGCAGGATTCTAGTATGCATGAGTTGATGTTTTTTTGCATGCTTCTAATATAGGCTGATGGCTATTTTAGGATCCAATACACTTCAACACGGGCGGTTTTACGTGAGCCTCTTTCGAGATTCGGATTTAGGCGAGGTGACTCCAAAATTGCTGATTACTGAATGGGTCTGGTTTTCTTAAATCGACAGATGTCCTGTCGCATAATAGGAGTTTCGGGGGTTTTGTGTGATCAGCAGAGTGAAGGATCGACACAGCGATTTACACTGTGCGCGCATGAAGGAAGATCAATCATGGCGGCATATCTGGCGCAGTGTAGACCAGCATGATGAGACTGTAGATTTTTTAATTGAACCGAGGAAATGGCCAATGCGAAGCGCGAAATGCACTCGCTCTACTATGTAGAGCGTGATAACTATTCGTGTCTCTAGATACCCCAATCAATGCGCAGTTTATCTACCCAGGCGTGGTTTGATCGATTGCAAGCACATGGGAAACGCGCGGAGTCAACATTTTTGGCTCTTATTTTCTCTTGGCGAGACAGTTCAGACCGGATGGCATTCAGTCAGTCAATTGTTTTATCAAAGCGTGAGCCTGAATATAAAACAAAAACATGTATGGATTAGCATAGATTGAAAGGTCTGACAGCTACAAATGAGGCACACTGAATAGTTGTTTCATCAAAACTATGATAGATCCAAAATATGTCCACAATTTACCAGAGCATGTGTTGACTTAAGGAAAGCAGCCCAATTCCGACCTTCGACTTGTCAGCACGATAATCAACGTGTTTGGAGTCGTGAAAGTCATCTGAGACCAAAACATACAAATTACCCACCAAAACAAGTCGCTGGGGTAATCCTTCACATCGCCGAGCATTTTGGACCCTCCCACTTAGGCCTGAGCTTCCTTGCTCTCTCTCTCTGATTGGAGAGCTGCTCTCATCTACAGCCCTGGTTTCTTGCATCTCGCCATTCTCACTTTTGCAGGCACCGTCCAACATTCGACCACCTCAATCCTCAATCCACCACCACCACAAAGCACGGTATTCAACCAGCCAATCCACCACAAAGCCTGACCATGAGCCTCTCCAACGACGAGCTGAAAAACAACCCAGAGATCCGCGACAAGATCTCCTTTGACGCGTACGTCTCAGGACTCAAGTTTGGCGCAAAAGTCGCGGCGTGCATGGGCACAGCGGTGTTGGCTGCGCACACGTACGTGCCCAAGTTCCGCGCGCGCGTCGGCATTAGTGGCAAGTGGGGGCTTGTCGTGTCCTCGTTCCTGGCGTCGTCGACGATCGAGTCTGAGCAGCGCATCCTCGCCGGTGCGCGCGACCCAGCCAAGTATCTCGCAGCGATGGAGCCTGGGTACGTCGCCTCGGACGACGGGAGCAATCACAGCAAACTCAAGCTGTACCAGCGCGCCGCGAACTTTGTGTTCGACCACCCATACCGCAGCCTGATCACCGTCGGCGTGCCAACCGTCGGCTCGATCTACCTCTTCCAGCGCACCAACACAGCGATTGCGGCATCCCAGCAGATCATGCACACACGTATCTACGGTCAAGCGGCGGTCGTCGTGATGCTGCTGAGCTCGATGGCGTTCCACGACTACATGGTCAAGCGCGGGCGATTCGAAGTCCAGGAAGACTTTGAGGAGAGCGAGAACGAAATCAACAGTAGCGGCAGTAGCAGCATCGGCGTCAGAGAGATGCAGCACCATCAAGCGTAGACAAATAGACAAACCCCGGCAGTAAAGCCAAGCAAAGCCACCAGGACACCTTACAAGCAGCAGAACGACAACAAGCAAGGACGCTCGTCCAATGCAGGTACATGCTCCATCATCATCCTTGCGCTTTTGTAATAATCCTCCAAAATGCACACAAATTTAATGTTACTAAATCTGATTTTCACCAAAAGGAAGATGAGCTTTTGTCCCGGTATATCGGTATTCACAAGCTCTTCATAGCGGTACTATACCGGTACCTGAATGGTTTATCGAGATTTGTCGATATTGCGCGATTCTTTGTTGCCATGTTCAGCCCACCAAACCTCTCTTATCCCAGTGCTGTCAGTACGTTATGTAAAAGTGACCTCTATAATCAATAATCTTTGTATTAGACAGATCAGATCCTTTTTATAGTTTGACAAACGCATTTCGTCTGCGGTACTCGTAATCAGAGGCCAGCTAGACACCCACGACCAAACAAATTAAGTTCATTGACCGCAAGACACACGAGAAACGCAACGAGCACAAAGCAGAAGTCGAAGCTTGTTAAACAAGTGCGCGTCCATCCGTCCCCCTGTCCAGTCAACTCCAGCAGCAGCTACGATGAGCGCTAGTGGAGCCATCTCGGCGGCGCCAACGTCGACGCTCGAGCCGCACGCCGCGCGCGACATCATCACGTCCCACGCGTACCGTAGCGGGCTGCTGGCCGGCGCCAAGGTGGGCGGCGTGGCGGCTGTGGGCGTGCTGGCCGCGAACCACTACTCGCCAACGTTCCGCAAGCGCCTGGGCGTGAGCGGCAAGTGGGCGCTGGTCGTGAGCTCGTTCCTCGGCTCGTTCACGATCGTCTCGGAGAAGCGCATGCTTGCCGGCACGCGCAACCCGCAGCGGTACCTGGACTCACTCGATCCGCACTTTGTCGAAGACAAGATCAACGAGCGCAAGTCGCTCAAGTGGTACGAGAGCACGGCCAACTATGTGTACGACTACCCGTACCGCACGCTCTCGATGATCGGCGTACCACTCGTGGGTGGCATCTACGCGTTCCAGCGTACGAACACAGCGATCGCAGCGTCGCAGCAGATCATGCACACGCGTATTTACGGCCAAGGCGCGGTCGTCGTGCTGCTGCTGAGCTCGATGGCGTTCCACGACTACATGGCCAAGCGCGGCCGCTTTGAGCCGGAAGAATAGATCGACGGCTGATGAAGAAGAGAAGTACGAAGCATCGACGAGCAAGGGCGAGAGCGAAGGCTTTCCCGCTGAGCATTTTGGAGCCGCCAAGTCCCGTCAGCTGTCTGCCTGTCAGCGCTCGGCAAAGAGGCGCTCGCATGGGTGTTTATTTGCCGGAGCGCAACAGCCAGTGTGCGCTTGGCGGGACTGTGAGACTGCATCCCTTTTAGACTAAAACCAACGAAAATACAACAAAAAGACGCATGCACAGTGAACCAAAGAGGCGTTGAGATGCCTGGCATTTTTGTGGTGTCATCGATAGGTGATCATAACGAAGAGCTATAGGTATGCAAGCGAGCAACGAGAGATCTTGCTTCGTCGTGCAGTCTGAGCGAGAAATATGTCCATCAAAGAACACGAACGTTTAGTTCGGTACCTTCAAGTAACATTCACAAACCAGGCGTTTCATCCATCAACGTGCGCGTCAACAGGGGAAAATGATGACGCGCCGCCGACTTGTTGATCTTGAACAGTTCATCAAGCTCTTGGCTCGCGAGATGGATTCTATTGTGCGGATTGATTAGAGGCCTGAACCAACGTACGCTTTCCGCGGTAGCATGCTCGCTAGCTTGCCCTCGTTCAAATTCGTTCAGTGTGTGTGGACTCGCTTGGTTCATTGGTCTCTTGTTAGGACCACCTCCAGAGTCATCAAGATGATGCTTCTCAGATGCTGGCGTCAAGAATAGGTCGCTCTTGAAACCAATTCACAGTCTAGCACAAGCGAGGAGTTTCGCTCCGTCTTCTGTATTGGCCGGCGTATTTATATGCCGCCTCGGCGTCTCTCAATCTCCCTTTCCAGTCTCCCATTCTTGCTCTCTCGCTTCTACAGCACTCACTTGAGTCGATCCAAGCACGGCGAGAAGAAGAAGAAAGCCACGCCAGGCTTCTTCCACCACAGCTCCACAAGTGTGTTTCCGATACGCACCAAACGAACTCTCAACGAGCGGCAGCGCCACCAGCAGCGCCACCAACACCAGTATCGCAACCGTCGTATAGCAGCCTCAAGCGACGAAGACGACGACAGTGAGAGCAACATGACTGCGATCGTCGTGCATCAGGACGAGTCGCTCAGTGCAGCGGCCGTCGCGCCCGTCATGACGACGACCGCACCCGCGATAGAAGGCGCCAGCGTCGGCGTCGGCGTCGGCAGTATAAACAGTGGTGGCCCGCCAGGTGAGCCGGCGCTCGTCACGCCCATGCGTCGAGCGAGCAGTCGAGGCGGCGGCAAACGCAAGGAGCCGAACTCGAATCGCCCCGAGAACACCCGCTGGGTCCAGCAGAAGCTGCCCATGTGGGAGCCCATGCTCACGCTCTCGTGGTCGATCGGCATTTGCTTCTTCGTCGCCGGGACGTGTCTGGCGCTGGGCATCGTGATCGTCACCACGTCCTCGTCACTGACGACGTTGCGCGTTGTCTACGACGCCGGTTCAGACACGAATCTCACGGACCGCGGCGACGCTATGGCCCAGCAGGACCACGGATTCGTGACAAACCTCGAGAATTGTCTGTTGGACGACCCAGGCATGGCCAACACGTTCCACGCCAACCATACGTGCTACATCAACATGACGCTCACTGAGGCGATCAAGGGACCGGCATACATCTACTATGAGCTCGCGGGTTACTTCCAGCACCACCGGCGCTTCGTGTCCTCATACGACCGTACGCAGTTTACGGACGAGTGGCGGCCGTCGTCCGCAATCAGCATGTGCCAGCCGCTCGTGGACCTCGAGTCCGAGCTCTGCGATGTCAGCGAGTGCGATTACACGTCCAAGAAGAAGCGCCAGGCGTTTCCCTGCGGGATCGTCGCGAACACGATGTTCAACGACATCTTTTGGTTGCACGAAGGCCTACTGCCGAACAGCACCAAGCTAGGACGGGAAGACCTGGTCTCCAAAGGTATCGCACGCGTATACCCTTCGCACAACATGAAGAACCCGACGTGGGAGATCAACCTGAGTGAGTACCTGCCAGTGTGGCACAACCAGAACTTGAGCCGCATCATCCCTCCTGTGAGTGGCAACCAGAGCTCGAATATCGCGCCCGACTACACCAACAGCACGGCGTGGGTGCATGACCCCACGGATCCGGATGTCGGCGTTGGCACTGGAGTCGAGAACGAGCACTGGCGCGTGTGGGTCGAAGGCGCGGCGAATCAGCCGTTCCGCAAGGCGTACGGTAAGATCCTCCACGACCTGCCGATCAACACGACGCTCGTGTTCGCCGTACAGTCGAATTTCTACGTGCGCAGTTTCGCGGGCTCCAAGGCGCTGGTCGTGAGCGAGCTCTCGTGGTTTGGCAGCCAGAACTACGCGCTGGGCATCTTCTTTATCGGAGTGGGCGGGATTTTCTTCATCGCCGGCGTGTTGTTCGTGATCCGCAAGTGCACGAACCCACGCGCGTTGGGCGACACGACAGCCTTGGCCTGGAAGCACAAGCACAACGCAAAGCCGAAGATTCAGTGAAGAGGCTTTTATTACTCTAGTATACTGTATAATGGTGTACCCTTTGAGGGCTCTAGGAATGACCGACTACTTCGATGCAATACGACATCAAATACTAATGCAGTGCACTTCACACTGAATTCTTAGCAAGACACCATTTGCTATTCACCAAAAATGGGGAGTGAGGCTTTCATTAATTAGAGGGCAGTCAATGCGAAAATCAGCAGAGATTGGCTGGTTTTTCTTGTGTACTCCTCCTATCAATTCAACTTACTAACCTACCTTGAAAGACTTCAAAGAGTTTCAACAATCAACAACAGAAAAACATGAACACCTCACCGTCTGGTAACTTTGGTTCCAGGTTTCCAGTGGAGCGAGCATCGCTCGGTTGTCCAGCGCGAAGAGAAAAATTCTCCTTTAGCCCTTAGTTCGCGACGCCGCCGCTAGCAGTGAGTCGCGCGGCCGCCTTGACGGACTTGGTGAGTTTGGCGTTGATGCCGATGGAGATCCACGAGAAGATACCGTCCGAGACCGAGTTGCCCAGGTACACGTAGTTGACCACGGGGTCGAAGCCAGTAGCGGCCGACTGCGAGAAGATCGAGTCCTTGGCGTTCGTCGTCAGTGGCTGCTTGTTCACGACGTAGGCGGACGTGGCTTCGACCTTGGTGATCAGGTCCTGGTCGAAGAAGATCTGGCCGACGTGCGACGCCGAGCCACCAGAGTACGTGTTGTTCTTCAGCACCGTGCCGTCGTGTGTGCCCAGCACATGGATGTGGTGCGCGCGGCCCGTGTAGTGACCCGGGAAGGTCGTGAGGAAGGTCACGAGTCCCTCGGCACTTGTTGGCGCGAGACCGCGGTTGAACGTCTTGTTGATGTTGGTCTTGTCGTTCGAATTGCCGTTGCCGCTCGCGATGACGCCGGCGTAGACACCCGTGGAATTGCAGTGCCAGAAGTCGATGTACAAGTTCTGTACAGGGAGGCACGTGTTGACGTCGATGATCTGCAGCTCCGTGTAGAGGTCGATGCCCGGCTGCTTCTCGCGGATGTCTGTGCGCAAGTGCTCGCCGCTCACGTAGTAGGGACCCTCGGTCACGTACGGCTCGAGCACGCACTTTGGCTTCGAGCCGAAGAGGATCGTTGGGTCCGTCGCGTTGCTCACACTCGTGAGGTTCGACTTGTGGTTCGTCGCGATGACTGTCGCCGCGCTGAGCTTGCGCTCTCGGCGGATCTTGTCGATGACAGCCGCGCGGCGAGTACTGTCCTCGGCCTGGAGGCGACGTCCGTGTGGGGTCTTGGCGCAGGCTTCGAGCAAACGCTTGCTGTCGGTCATGAAGAGCTTGCGCTGAGCGTGCTCCTCGGCAGTCTTAATATGGTGCGCCTCGCCGGGGTGCGCAACAGCGACGTGAGCGAGGCTGAAGGTGACGAAGGCAGCAGCGGTGAAGAGCTTGATCAACTGGACCATCTTGAAATCGAGAAGAGTTTGGGGATTTTGAGGCTTGGGATGTTGCTCGAAGCTGGCGAATTGAGAAGTGAGTGCCAGGAATCGGAAAGTCGCAGACCTGCTCACTTGGAGGTTCCTGTCTTCGGTTTGCTTTCCTCTCATTTAGGAGCTCAGAACCATGCTCTCTCTCTCTCTCTCTCTTTCTCTCTCTCTCTCTCTCTTTCATTGACGGAGAGTTCTACATCAAGCACAACGCTACTTATTCCAAGATCTCTTTGTCCATCCGAACGTCAGCTGTCGAAGCGCGCGCGCTTCAACCTTCAAAAACTGCTTCATCTACTTTGACGTCCAACTAGCAAGCATGTCTTGAATAGAAACAACAGCAAGGTCAGACACTGTGTTCAACTGTAGTGCTGAGGGTACGAGTTGTCTCTTTTCGTAGTAGCATTGCTGCGCGTGCGGCTGTGAGCCATTGTTCGCGCATTCCGAGGGTGCTTCATTTTTTAGGAGGTTCAAAGAGCGGACAAGCCTGGCGAGGTCCCACTCGATTCTGCTGGTGTTGACGATCGGGAATCGTTTTGGAATACCGTAATGTAGATAATCAGAAGTGATAAAAATATTAAACGTTTATTGATTGGCATCTGAGCAGATCGCGAGTCAGCATAAATGATCGGCATCGTCACACTGCAGAGACGAGGATCTGTTCGGAGTCGCCTTGGTTTGGAATCAGATTTGACGCAGATTCATGAGCTATCAAACAGGTAAACGTGGGAGGAGATGCCGACCGATCCTTTGAAGGTCTCACACGATCAAGACCGTCGGAATTGGACGAGGCACTTCGAGGCTTCTTGGTGACTGTATTTCAAAGCATGAGCCAAAGTTCTGATCCTGGACAGCCACGCGCAAGTGAGTTTGAGTGCGCCAGCTCCCGAAGTGTAACACCGCTCAACAAATCTGGTCCTGGACAATGTGTCGTGCTCGCTCGCCTCGATCTTTGTGACGTGTGACACTTGAAAAGGTAGAGTAGCTCTTCGCGAGGTGTTGCCCTCCAATCGCCACCTGAGGTTCTGTGACGTGTGGTGTGCGGGTACTCCTGTGGCCCTCTCGGTGACTCACGACATCAAGATCTCGAGAGCTACTGCTACTACTGAGCCTGTCCTGTTGGCCTCCTCCTCACACTGGCGTACGGACTCAGATAGCAGTCGCACGAGCTCGGCAGGATCAATCGATGGATACTTTCGGGTCGTATCGCCGGGAGTGATTTCTGGTTATCCCATGATTGCAGAAAACGAATAATCGATTGCTGTCTGCCCACCCCAGAGTGGGATCCCGCGATAGACGAAGAGCTGTGGGAAAGATGGGTCCTTTTTCACGGCACTACAGTTCTCTAATTTGGCGACAATTTTGGCGGCCCGTTCCGATGGTCCGTGTTCTCGGGTACTTTGCACTTTGCGTGCGATGACTCTCTCAAGCACATGCACACTCCGCCTGATGCTTACTTAACCTGTCAGTATTGTTACATATCCGTTGCTTCATCCTGGAGCACGAATAAGAAGGCGCACGTCACGTCTTGCTATATAAGATACCACCAAGTCATGCCAGTAACAGTGATGTCTTTGCTGAATTGCCGTTGTGTTTTCCTGGATTTGACTCGTCTACTTTGCAGTTAGTCCAGTCAAGCTGGAGATCGTGCACGCACCATCTTGGCGGCTCCTGCGTCGTATCACCGTCAAGTGCTTGTCTTCAACCCATTGAGGTCGCACGGTTCGCACGGAGGAAATCCGCTGCAGTTACGTACACCAGGGCCAAGGAATGTTCATGGAAGAGGTAGACAGCGATCTGCGCTTGGGGGGAAAGAGTCAGCAATGCAGAGCAGCAACGCTCGATGGTGAGTTCACAGTGCACAGTACAGGACAGTACGCACCCGTAAGGACCACACTTGACAGAAACCTGCAGGAGTCAGAGATTAGGCTTTTCATTCAGAAGTTGCTTCCGGACAGTGTTTAAAAGACAACCCGAGCAGATCCACCTGGTTTCTACTGTCGCTGACGCAATTCTACTTCAACAATATAGGATAAGGAGGGATATACTGCTTAGTACGCCATTGTGCTCTCTCTCTCAAATGAAGCCACACACACGAACAATGCTCACTGTGTCGTCAACTTGTGTGCATCTGCACTCCAAAACCCGGGGGCTTCAATTTGGCGTTCAACCGACGCCAAAACACCGAACGAAGGATTGGAGTCTTCAGGACGTGTGCTGCGCATCTTTGCTCACTGGCGGAGTTTCACCACATCAACTCGGTGTGATGAGCTACCGTCGAGTGACTCTGATTTTTGCATCCCACCACCGAAGAATCTGAGCAGAATCTCCAACTATCATCAGCTGTTTAACGACCAACTTCCGAACGGACGAGATCGCACTAGGTTTTGATTTGACTACCTGTTTGGAGGAACCAAGGGGTTTCCAGGATGATGCTTGCCTCTAAACACTGCATCAGTTGCAAGAGCACAATCTACCCCGGTTTCCTAAACAAAACCATCGACAACTGACTACAAAAAGAGAGGATGTGTGCAAGCACATCCCGTCTCGAGGCAAAAACACATCTAGCTCATTCATACCATGTTCATTACAGCCGAGTATAACAATCGCTTTCACTTCTTTGAAAGGTATTCTCTCACTTCCCAATTTGCCTCCTACAGCAAACGACCAAGCTCCACCTCACCAACTTCAGCATCCCCTCACCTCGACCTACCCACCCCACCATGGTCCAACTTAGCAAGCTCCTCTTCGCGGCCGCCACCACGGTCGCCGCATTTGCGATCGTCAACACATCTGTCGACGCACATCCGGGCCAGCCGCATCACCAACCAACCGTTGCCGAGCACACGCAGCGCAAGCTCTTCATGGACAACGGACGCCGCTCACTCGCTGCGTGCGCCGACCAGGGCCACGTGCGCGAGCTCCAGCAGCGCTCATTCGAGCGCCGCAGCGCTACGATCCGCCAGCTGCGCCAGCAGCACCAGGAGCGGCGTGCTGCCGCAGAACAGGCCGAGCGCAGCCGACGCCTGGACGCCACCACCGTGCTCGCCACGAGCCACAAGTCCAACCTCACGGGCGTGTCGCTCGAGACCGCTCCGTCCACGCTCTTCGGCGACGACGTCAAGTGCATCCTCGAGCCGGAGGTCACCCAGGGTCCCTACTACGTGAATGGCGAGCTCATCCGCAGCGACATCCGCGAGAACCAGGCCGGCGTCGACCTCTACACGGAGCTGCAGATCATCGACGTGAACACGTGCAAGCCGGTTGAGAACCTGTACATCGACTTCTGGCACTGCAACACCACGGGCGTGTACTCGGGCGTGGTGGCGAACGGCAACGGTAACTCCGCGGATGCGACCAACATCAACGCCACGTTCAACCGCGGCCTCGCACCGACCAACGAGGACGGCCTCGTGACGTTCCTCACCACGTTCCCGGGTCACTACACCGGCCGCGCGCACCACATCCACATTCTGGGCTCGCATAACGGCACGCTTCTGCCGAACAACACGTACGCCGGCGGCCTCGCGTCGCATGTGGGCCAGATCTTCTTCGACCAGGACCTGATCACCGAGGTAGAAGCCACACCGGACTATGTCGTGAACACGCAGCCGCTGACCACGAACGCCATGGACTCGATCTTTATCGAGTCGGCCGCATCAGGCTTTGACCCAGTGGTGGAGTACGCATTGCTCGGCGACTCGGTGGCGGACGGCATCTTCTCGTGGATCTCGGTGGGCATCGACGCGACGATCGCCAAGACGGTCGGCGCTGCTGCCACGATGACGGCGAACGGCGGCGTCGCCAATGCGAACGCCGGTGGCGCGGGTGGCCCGCCAGGCGGCAACGGCCCTCGCCCATCCCGTGCTCCGCCTTCGCCTTCCCCAGCCTCCGTGCGTGTTTAAACCACGTCCCGTGTAAAACTCTGTGTGACGGAGACTGTCACTCTGTCTGTACTGATCGCGTCTCGTATCGAGGTTCAGTGCAGAAAAAAACTGGTTTCTTGTTCGCCACTAAGCCACCAGCTAGGTAGCTTTGTAGCTGCCACATAGATACTTTGTATCGATGGTGGGGATATACATCTGAAATAACGAAATCCAAGAAGGTGTGAAAAGCTTTGAAAAGTTTCGACTATGCATAATATACTCATATACTGGACAGTGACCTCAGATTCGTCTACACTACACACCTACCTGCACTTCCGAAATATCGAGGGTACAGTATATAGAGCCTAAAGTTGTTGCTCATTCGTGTCAACTCTTTTCATTTGGACAAATGAGATTTGACGCGCTTGTGGGGATTGGAGGCAGATGATCGAATGAATTGTCTTTTAGTGGGGCTCGCATGGTTGGTCTGAAATAGTCTAGGTGAGTAGAGGGAGTAGAGAACAGCGATGACCTCTGTGT
>JAADVO010000385.1:0-29808 GCA_023335655.1 Globisporangium spiculum | reverse complement strand
CAGCGTACAGTACAGTGAACCCTCGCAGAATTCACGTCAGTCATAAACAAGCAAACAAACAAAATGGAGCTTGCCAATCAGAACAAATGTGAATGGCCAATCAGGGTGCAGTGACAAGTCAGTTTCGATTTGGTGGGTACCCTCGGTCCTTGAGTTGCTCACCCTCCTTGACCTTCACGTGGAACTTCTAAAGCAAGACCACAGCAAAGACCTTCGCCTCCAGTAGCGCCATGTTCATGCCTGGACAGATCCGCGGCCCGCCCTGGAACACAGGCAGCTCGTACACCGTCGAGCGAGTCTTCATGGTCAACCACCGCTCCGGTCAGAACTCGAGCTGGTCGTCTCCCCACAGCTTCGCGTTGTTGCGGCCAAGGTAGTGCGGGGACATCAGAACCTCGGTCTTCACGGGAACAAACATGCCGTCGGGGGAGACGTCGTCTTCGGCCGCTTGCTTGTAGATCGATGGCACCGTCGTGTACAGACGGATGGTCTCCCAGACGAACGCGTCCAGGTACTTGAGCTTCTTCAGACCGTCGTAGGAGAGGTGTGCGCTCGTGTCAATGACCTTCAGATCAGCCAGGATCTTCTCTTGCTCTTCCGGGTACTGCGCGAGGCTGTAAAACGAGTACAAGATCGTGGACGCGGTAGTGTCGCGGCCGCAGAGAATGAGGTTCGCGATGACGCTGCGCAGCGTCAGGATATCCAGAACCGCCGCTGCTTCGCCCTCGGTTGTGAGCTCGCGGGCTTTCGTGATGAACAGCGAGAGCACATCGGAGCGCCTTGCGACCTCCTACTTGCTTTCCGTGAGGCGCTTGTCGAGGATACTGTCGACCAGATCAGTGATCACTTTGGTCTCGCGCTTGAGACGGTGCTCGCTCGGTACGCACCACCAGAAGTACTTGTAGTAAGGCTTCTTGACGTTGCGCCACGAGAAACTCGTGAACACAAAATCCAGGCTCTCGAGGAACTTGAGCCCGAGCTCCTTGTCAAAGCTCTCGAGCGACACGCCGCACAGGATGTCGAACGTGGTCTGCATTGTGTACTGCGTGCTGATCTGGTGCATCTCACACGCGCAGCGCGTAGTCGTAGAAGATTCCTTCAGTGCACCGTTTAAAGTTGGCCATCATGAACATGTGCGTCACGATCTTGCGCTGTAGCCGCCACATCGCGTTGCTATCCTTTGTGCGCGGGATGTTGAGCTCAAGGAACGATTTGCCAAAGACGTCGCCCATGGCCGTGATGAACCGGTCCGACTTGGCCCAGTTGGTCACGTTCATCGAGAGCACGTGCTCGACATCGGCGGGGTCCGAGAGCTATTAGGTTGCCAACAGATGACAAACACGGGGTCGTGGGGGCATTGAAATAGATCAGCCCATGAAAAAGACAGTACACGTTGAAATATCTGCCTTATGTAGAGGATGTTGATGAAAATGCTCCAGGGCACTTCCGTTCGCCCGCCGTACTTGACGATCAGCTCCGTCTGAATATATAACAAACAAAAGCAACGTGGAAATGGGTGGTCGAGCCTGCTTTATCGCACTCTGGCTGTGTGCAGATAGTGCTAGTGCTCGACTTACCTGGAAATCGTAGATGCGGTGGATGTTCTCGGTCAGCTCCAGGATGAGGCCCAGTAAGAAGGTTCCTTCTGGCCCACGCACTAGTGCCAGCAGCTTTGCCACTCGCATCTTGCCGCGGATCATGCTCGCGAACGAGAAGGCGACGCTGGAGAGAACGGCCGCGAGCGCAACCGCAAGGACCTGAGCGATCGAGATCGGAGGACGACGATCATGGTACTTTGGGAGGCGCGTGATGGAGAATTCGAGAGTGAGGAGAGCCTCAGCTGTCTAGTCGCCGGATGGCGGGTGTCCATCTAGTCGATCTAACCAACACAGAGGAGAGAGAGAGAGGCCATATGACCATGCACGCACGCATTAACAGAAACAATCCGCGGTCTTCACAGACGCTCCCTCGCAATGGGAATGAATGACGTTGAAGTGAAAAGATACAACCGATGCGTACACTTCATCTCGTTTTACACTTCTTATCTGAAATCAGTACTCCTGAAATCAGCTGAACCAGAATAAAACTAACCAACGGTTGGCTTCGGTCCCCAGATATATGTACACCTTGCTTGCAGTATACATTTGCCAATCGCAAATTCATCCTACATTGCAGTAGTGCATATTTGCCAAGCGTACTGGTTTGCAAATAGCACAACGAGGCTGACGGAGGCGGAATTCGCTCATGATATGATAGCAACCAGCATTCGCTCATGATAATATAGCAACCAATGGAAACGGTGCTGTGATCGCAGAACGCACGAAGATTGTCTCCTTCATGCTCGTCGTGATGATAGAGGTTCCTCGCTGTGGAGGCAAAGATGCCAGCAGCGCAAACAGCAGGTCTCAGAATTCGTACAACACACTATCGATTATATTCTTCATAACTTGGGCAACATTTGAGTAACATTTAGTTTGAATGTTGTACGATGTTGCTCGATGAACTAGCCCCGCATGTGGTCTGAATGTAATACCTCTCATCGATATCAATGTTGTCTGAAGAGCTTGCTTTTCCCTCAAAAGTCCGGTTGCTCAATCTGAGTTTACAAGTTTCCCTTTTAGGGACTCACTCACACTCCCAACTCTTGGTTGCTCAATCTGGTGGTCTTGTTGTCCATTGAGGGTGCCCTGCCAGCCACAAAAAGTGTGAAGGGGGCTGCTGGTCGCACCAACGGAAGGAAGAGCTCAAGAAGGCGAAAGCAGCAGGCAGACCAAGATGGCGTTGCGCGTGGCAGGAGAGAAGGCGGCCGGCCGAGCGGCAAGCCCCGCGGTGACGCTCTACCGCTACATCACCAAGCAGGTGCCGCGTGTGCTGACGCTGTACGACATCTCGATGGAGCCAGCCGAGGCGCGTCTGGCCGTGCAGGCGCTCTTCCGCAAGCACGCGGACGTGAAGGACCCGCGCGTGGTCGACATGCTCATCACCAAGGCCAACATGGAGCTCGAGGAGACGCTCATGCAGTGGAAGCAGAAAGTGCACTTGCTCACGCTGCTCGAGTCGGGCGCCGCGCTGCGCCAGCAGAAGAAGACCACGTCCATCGAGGACTCGCTCGCCAATTTCTACGCCGGCATTGACGACGACGACGACGACGAGGATGACTGGGACCTCTCGGAGGCCAAGAACTAGACGACGCAACCTGTAAAGAAGCAGGAGAGGCGAAAGCAAAGGAGAGAAAAGGAGAGAGAACGCTGCTGCCTGAGCCGATCGATGGGACGCGCCGCCGACAACAAACAAACACAGAAAAAGGAGAAAAACTTGGATTAATCGTAATAAAGAGAGGAATGGAGAGAGATGTGAAGAGGATACAAGCTGGACAAAGAGAGAGAACGGCATATCTGCGCATGAGCTCAAATGATTCAAATGCTCCTCTCTCTGGGTCGTGCTGCTAATGCATGTGGACGATGCGCTTGCAAGTCAGATTGTATTCGAACATTGATAACAACCAACAGACGCCACCGGCAAACGCATTAAAGCAACAGAAGGAGAAGATCAAAGGGTGTATACACAAATGTATGAACGTGGGGGGAAGGGGAATTATCGTTCTTCCTCCTCTTGTGGCGATCGGTCTCTCTGAGTGGGGAACTCGTGCCTCTCGTGTCAGCGGATGCTCGCATGTGCTACTTGGCTGCATGCTGGCCCGCGTGGTGTGGCTTGGCTTGGTCTTTTCGCTCTTTCGTACGCTCGCTCCAAAGTCGATTGTTGAACCCATAACTTAAACTTGTTTGTTGCGTTTTCGTGTGTTTCTTGCTTGCAAATGTCTCGATCTTCGTCACTTCGTCTGGTCTCCACTCTGCTTCTCTGCTGCTGTTGTTCTATCTACTTTGTTAATGGATTCACTTGCATACGCACCTGGACCTGGGTCGAGTACGCGGTCTTCAAGAGCTCCTGCATGGTCTGGTGCGCTTCGACAATGTTCATCACTGGCGGCGGCGGCACCTGGAAGCTGCCGAGCTCCGTGGTCGCGGACGTCGGTCCCACGCCCGTCATCTGGTTCACCGTGTTCTGCTCCACGCCGCGGATCGCCACGTCTGCCAGGTTCTTGAGGAAGAAGTACTTGTCGCCGCTCAGCGCCTCGCGCGCGAACGGGTCGGCCACGCAGAACGAGCCGACCACGTGGCCGTCGGACGTGATCATCGGGAAACCGGCGTAGAACCGCACCTGGCCTTCCTGCACGAGCGGGTTATTCACGAAGCGCACATCCTCCGTGGCGTCCAGGATGATCGTCGGCTCGTCCGACATAATCGTGTGAGCGTCGAAGAGCACGTTGCGCGGCAGCTCACGCTTCTCGAGCCCGACCTTGGCCATCAAGAAGCCGCTCTTGTCGCCGATGAAGCAGATGCCCGCGATCTGGCAGCCCATCTCGGCCGCCGCGTACTCGCACATCTCCTGGAAGTGGTGCCCCGGGTCCGCCAAGTGGAGCTCGCGCACTTTCTTGAGGCGCGCGATCTCGTTCATCGGGAGCGGTGCCTTGGGCCAGTCCTGGCGACTTGTGTAGCTGAGCGCATAGTTGAACGGCGTGTTCTCGCGTACCGTGGACGCAAGCTCCATCTCGGCCATCTCTTCGGGCGACATGCTGTTCGCCATACCGCCATCGTGCACGTAGTGGCCGAACTCCGAGTAGCCCGAAGACTCGAGGCTGCGGTTCTTGTTGCTCAGCAGGATCATGTCGTTGCCCATCTGCGCCTCCTGCTTGGAGAGCAGGATCATATCGGACGATGTCATGCTCGTCTTCTTGGAGAGCAATTTGGGCTGCTCAGGGCCGATGCCGCGGCTGCTGCCATTCGCGCGCGACTGCATGGTCGTTGGGTACGTCTTGACACGCGCCGACTCGCTGTTCGAGTCCGAGAGCGAGTTCTCCGGGATCGTGTGTGCATTCGAGGATGTCGAACCCGTGTACGTGGACGTGTCCTCGTCGAAGGACTGCGAGGCGTCCGAGGACGCCACCGAATAGTTGGAGAAGCTCGGTTTGGACGCACCCGAGCGCAGCGTGCGCGAGTCGCTGCCGGAGCTACGAATCGACGCCGTGCTGCTGTTGCGGCACTGCTGGCAGACGCGGATCTCCTTGCTGATGCCGCCCTGCTTCAAATTCTTCACCTCCGAACACTTGCTGCACACGACGTCGCCGCAAACGCGACAGTGGTGCTTGCGCCGGAACATCGAGAACGCCTTGATGCAGATGAAGCAGTTGACGCCGTCCTTGACGAACTGGTTCTTCGACAGCAGACTCTGCGACGCCAGCGCGCGCGCGATGATCACATTCGCGATCTCCTCGGTGCAGCTCACGAGCTTGGTCATCCAGCCGCGCGTAAGCGTGGACACGGTCGCGCGTCCGGGGTGCGCCTCGGACAGAAAGAACGACACGCGCAGCCCGTCTTCGGAATTCGTCTCTTCCACGACGATGCCGCAGCGGCGCATGCGCAGCCGCACGACATTGTGCGAGGATGGCAGTGGGTCGCAGCCATCGAGCTCGATGGACTCCCAGATGGACGCACCGACGTACAGTCCCGAGCCGTTCGAGTGGTACGAGTTGCCGTGGTCCGCGTTCTTCTCAAACACGTCACCGTAGCGCAGGAACACGTAGTCGCGGTGCGGCAGGTGGGGCTTGGAGGACTGCAGCGCAGTCCAGTTGACCGACAGGCTCTCGTTCTTGCGCGTCTCGCGGGCCTTGTAGAGTACGACGCCGTCGAGGAAGAGCGTGCCGAAGATCTCGCCCATGACCTCGCGCAGCTTGGAGGTTGAGTCCATCTTGAGCAGTGCCATGACCTCCTCAAGCGGCGCGTTGACGGTGGTGACACCCTTCATCGTGAAGAATTCCTTCTCGGCGAGCTCGTAAAGCTTGAGGTTGCCCTTCTCCTTGACGAGCGTCATGTCGAAGTTGGACGTGAGCGCATCGACGCGCGATTGGCCGAGGAACTTGAGGTCGCGCTCGATGTCCTCAGTGATCCGCACGCGGTACGTCTTCTCCACTATCGGGAACATCGAGTACGACTGTTGCTTGCTGCCGGAAGAAGAGCTGCTGGGGTTCGCGTCGCCGCCGCTCCGAGAGCTACTGAAGCTCGCGCTGGACATGGTTTTTTCCACGCGGACGCGGCTGGCCGGACGGGGTGCAGACTGCGACTGGGGATGGGATGGGGTGGGGTGGGGTGCGCGCGGACTGCGGATGGTGAGGCTTCTCACACACTCACTCAGAGAGAGATGGAGAAAGGAATGACGCGGTCCAACTGTTACTCGCGGATGCCTCGTCCAAATGTAAGCGCGTCACGACACGGGCAGGCGGGGAAGCAATCTGCTGATCTGGTCTGTCTGGTTGCGAGTGATCCCTCGTGTGGAAATTAATTGATGGGGCAGTGAGCGACGGGATGCGTCGGCCACGGCTCAAGCAGCCTAATGAGGGCAAGCAAGCACGAAAAGCAAGCAAGACCTTACTGGGCTTGGGGTTGTCGTTCTTGCCAGAAGTCGGACTGGGCTGCGCGCGGGCAAGAGGCCGAGAGCTGTGTCTGTTTGTTGGTCCCAACAAAAGAGAGAGAGAGAGAGAGAGGGGGGTTGCGGATGGATCT
Source organism: Globisporangium spiculum (assembly GCA_023335655.1). NCBI lineage: Eukaryota > Oomycota > Peronosporomycetes > Pythiales > Pythiaceae > Globisporangium > Globisporangium spiculum. The sequence continues at coordinate 23,191 of JAADVO010000385.1, read as the reverse complement.
GCGGATGGATCTGGGTCTCTCTCTTGTGTTTTCTTGTTCTTCTTATCTGACACGCTCCTTTGGGCTCAAAAGCCCAAAGGCTGGAGCGACTCGAGTGATAGAGAGAGCGCGGAGGAGAGGAGATGGGGACGGACGTCAGTGAGCGATCAGCGGGAGCACATCAACGGGGCACGATTTTATTTTCAGGAGTGACGGTTTCGCCCCGGCCCAATCAGCTGGCGGGACGGACACGGACTGGCCATCCAACACAGGCGAAACCTGACCAAAAAGCCCCACCAACAGGCCAAGAGCGAGCGTACACACCACCAGCTGTTTGGTGTCCTTCTTGCTCAGACCACAGGCGAGGGGGGGTTCTGATACGATGGATGAATAAGATCCGCCAGGACGCAGCAAGCCGAGCGTTCTTGTGTTTGTGCAACAAGTGGGTTTGAAACCCAATGCAAATGCAACGCAACCGGCCACGTTGCTTCCTGCTTTCTTGTTTGTTCTTGGTGTTTGACTTGATCGCAACAATCACTCACTCACTCACTCACTCACGCGGTGCTCTCTCCGCACACTTCGTTCGGCACACAAAACTGCGATTTGCAGATTTGGTTTGGCCTCTACGGTACAATTTTGCGTGGGAAACCTGGGATCAAAAGAAGAGAGAAGGTGGGAAGGACACAAAATCACACAACACAGTGTCTTGTTCACTTGACCAGCAAATCACAGCTATGTGAATGTGTGAGGTGAGGCGCACACAACAGGCTGTTTGTATGTGTGAGTCAAGCCCAGTTGTGCAAACACACACAACTGGAAAGCAAACAAAAGCACAAAGCAGCATAGAGCATCGGCTTTGGCTTTAGCCAAAGCCCGAAACCCGAATCCCCACCCAAAACCCCTTTCGCTCTCTCGCTGCTCGCAAGCCTTCATTCGGGTGGCATGAAGATCCAAAGCCGGACAGATGGCCGAGTTTTCTACCACCAAGGGCCTTGGTGATCAATACCTTTGGCTTTGTTTGCCTGGACTATGTATGTGTTGAGAAATCCAAAACATGTCGCTCTCTCTCTCTCTCTTCCCGAAATCCAAAATGGCCAAACATGAGCAACTTTTTAGAATAGTAGTAGACAGGCAAACGAGCCAAAGTGTATGGGCTTTTGATATGAGGCGAGAGCCGCAGTTCCCATGAAGTCATTGTGAACAGGTGAGTGAAAGGAAAAAGAAGAACAAGTGAACCACCCCGCTCAATCTGATTGACGATCGTCACATTGAGTTCACGCGTCATGGCCCGTCCCTGCACGGTGCGGCAAGGAAACTTGAAGCCAACTGCCACCACGAAGTGATCATGCAACTCGGAAAGTCACCTTTCATAATAGATGAAAAAACAAATGAAAGGACACAGCGGCCATAAGTAATGTATTTTTACAGCTTTATTACAGTCAACAATTATACAGAGTTGCGCATTTGTATAAAGTCAAGTAAAAAGAGAGTTGCTGACCGCATGCGGTCACTCTTAATAGCGCATAAACGGGCACCACTTTACTAGAATTCGATATCCAATAAAGTATGAAGCTTTTCAATACCAACCAGCCACATAATTATGAGCTTTTGCGTTAAATGATCCTGCTTGGCATTTTGAAGGGCGCGGCAAAAGCTCAATGCACACACTTTGGCTCGGATTTACTCTTTGAAAAACACATTACAATGTTTGTTCCGACCCAGAGGCGATATATAACTTTTGACTTCCTTTTAAAATAACACCAGTCGTGAGAGGGGTCCACCTTTTGATCCACCACCTCCAGCCAGCTAGCTAGCTCCCAGCAGCGACGGTTCTTCATCGTATCTTGCAACCATGTGCTCTATCCGATACTCGATAGCATTTCGACGACCCCCTCCCCTTGCGTTCCTGAAGAATCCGACCGATTGTTGAGACCTCTTTGTCAAAATTTAGCAAAGGGGTTCTAATGATTTCGATTGCTTGAACGCCAAATGGAAGAACGAGACCGAGACCGAGACCGCTGCTGCTGCAGTTGTTAAACCCACCAAGGTGCGCGCCTGTAGCTTGTGCACTTGAGGCGTGACAGTCTCAACACTTACTCCACACACAACCGTGAGTTACGCCTGCACTTTCAAATAAGAAATGCGCCGCCCTATACAAAAAGCGAGTCATTTTCTGGACCGCAATGGCGTCACTCACTCACTCGCCAAGAGAGAGCAAAGAAAAGAGAGCGGGTCTTCAAAGTTATCCACATTGACAAGAACCCAGAAACGAGCCCCATTCAAACAACACAACAGCCTGCACACGAATGAATAGCACGGTGAACTCAAAGAGAGCAGCGACGACGACGATGACAACGCCACTCCGGACCATTTCATTCCCAATTCCATTTCGATCAGACCGACTAGGGATCGATTGTCGTACAGTACAGTCAGTGCCAGTGCGAAAGATATATATCCTGGATAGAGCTTCGACTGGCTACATACCTTTTTTGCCAATCACGGGACATACTAGAACTGCTACTGCGGACTGGCTTTCCAAGAACACCAGTTTGCGTTCGGAGAACGGGTTCATCATGTAAGGAGCCTATATCTCCAATAAGAAATGCTGACTTGTCCCCTTGTACCTAGCTACAAGAGGATAGCCCTCTCACTCGGGTATGACTACAACACAATATGAATCGACGCTTGTTTCAAATAGAACGCAAACTCTGATGTGATGTGATGTGATGAATGAATTCACAAAAGCAAGCAGGTGCTTGTTTTGGATCATGATGGAACTGCAAGCATTTGTTGAAGAAGCAAAAGGCGAACGCCATGACCTCAGACGTTGAGTTGAGTTGAGGTGAGTTGAGGTGTGCGCTTCAAAATCTTCGAGCTCTTTCGTTCGAAAAAGCGAAACGTCGGAGTCTGACGTGACGCCTCGGACACGAGCCATGCTTTCGAGCGCTGGGCAACAAGTGCAAGCAAGCCAAACAAACAAGTGGTGCTGCATCTTGGAACACCAGTTCCAAAGTGACTGTTGCAGAATCAGAAATGAGAACCACTGGAGGGCTCCGGATCAATTGGCTTGTCAACCAGCGCTACCGTAAAGCCGCTTCCAAAGTTGTTGCATTATTGCTTGTATCGGCCAACCCTCCTTTTCGGTTCCAACTCCCTTCTTGAACCGACTCCTAAATCCCGCTCCATGCATTACACGCGCGGCCCCTCACATCATAGGTTATCCTCAGATCCTATCTATCCTGCGTGAAAAGTTGGACCGTAGAGATTTTGGATTTGGCCGCAACACACAGTCCTTTTCGCCTCTTTGCGTTGATTAATCCCCGCGGTGGAAGAGCCTGACGCCTTTGGTTTGAACGAACTGACTGGCTTGTTGTTGTTGAGCAGCAACAACAACTTGCTTGCCAGGTTGCGCTTGTTTGTGTGTTTGTTTGCTACTTTGCGCTTGCGATTTGCTTGTTTGTTAGACCAAGCAGATGATGACAATGGCGCCGCTAACGCAGGCGTAAGCTTTGCCAGTGTGTGCTGTTAAGCGAGATCTTTAACTGGCAATCGCTCACATAATTGGGGTGAGCAAACGACACCAATAATGCCGTCTAAATGGTAAACGCGTGCAGCGTTTTCGGTTCTTTGTGCTCTTCTCCGAAGCACGAAAAGGCACGAAAACGAAAGTGCGGCTGTTGGCGTGGCTGTTGGTGTTGTATTAGTAGGCTAGCTTTATTTTGTTGGTAGTTTTCTGGTTGTTCAATCTTGCGCGCAGCAGTTGTGTAAAATACATGTTGCTGTTGTTGCTTGTTGCGGTGGTTGCCGCTTGCTTACCACCCTTTTCTCATCATCCGCGAACAAAATTTTGCGCGTTCGACGCCTTGTGTGGAAAGCAGAAGAGCCCCGAGCACTAACGCGTCGTTTGCGGCTGGGAATTTGCAGCAGCGGACCGGATGACCAACGAAATATGTCCATGGTGCAGAGGCCAGGGATGGAATGATGGCTCATAATGTGTGGCTCCTATTTGCTAATCTTGTAAAGCGAGGAGCCAATTGGGCAGTCCAAGCCATCTCTTCCAGAAGCAGTTCGCAGTGGGGCAACGGGACGAACTTGCTGCGCACGAGAACCGAAAACGTCAATAATAATGACAGCAAGCGACCCATTCAAGCCCGCCCGAGTGAGAATTCCGCTCTCCGTTCCGATAGAACAAAAAGATCATGTACTGTGATAGATATGTTACAAGACGGTACGTTTATTTCTAGCTGCATTTGAACATTTATATCCAGTAGAATCAATTGTGCTCATCTATTGGCCATAAATCAGAAGCCTCTCTAAAAGAAACAAACCCTGCATTCATAATCAACTCAGCTTGAAATGGGAGCCTCTATAACATATAAAGAGAATATCTCAGGTTATACAAAAATCAAGTTAAGAGAGGATCCGATTTTTGACCAATCAAACTTGCCAACCAAATTTAGCATCGTTGAAGCTCTCTAATTTTGGATGGAGCCATTTTCGCAAGAGCTCCAAGCAAGCCAGAACGAAGCTCGGACGAGCAATTACCCTCCCCCACGCGCACACACGACGCCTCAAGAAGACTGCAGCGCCAAGCACCTTCATCGCTCGCAGAGATCGCCAGCTGCATAGGCGGAGAGAGAGCTCTTGTATCGCGACCAACAGCAGCCTTCCTTTACTTGCGTCATGGCTGCCGCGTTCAACGCGCGCGCCGGAGGGCAGGGCGGTCGTGGCGTGGGCGAGTCACTGATCCTCAAGCGGCGCCAGCGAGAGGAGCACCTCGCGAGCTACGTGGACTGCGTCAAGGGCCTGGACAAGGCTAACTCGCGCGCCGAATGGGAGCAGACGCTGCATGTGCGCTCCGAGGGCTCGCACGTGCAGCGCACGATGCACCGGCTCAAGAACCAGCACGAGTCGCAGCTGCACAGCAGACGACTGAGGTTTGTGGAGCATTTGACGAATGGGCTTTTGCTACATATTGGCATGCAAGAGGTGTATTGAGCCTCCTAACTATCTGCATGTTTGTTGTGCGCCCAGACTGGCGGAGCTTTATAACCGAGAGATGGAAGAGTGGAAGGGAGAATGCCTCGCCAACGTGGAGACACCCGAGGATCGAAAGCAAAAGTGAGTGAACGAAATCGTCGAAAAGTAGTTGGAGATAACGTTGGTGCTCACACACAACGTTTATGCCTCAATGATGATTCTCCGCGATGTACAGAATGATTCAGCGAGCGCTGGAGCTCAAGGAGCGTCGCGAGCAAGAGCGGCGAGCAATCGTCGAAGAGAAGCGCATGCAGCAGTACCGGTATGTAATTTCATGCTTGCTGGGGACACAGTGAGCTCTTGGATCATCATGACCCTATGCTGACACTCTATGGGTTATGTTTGTTTGTTTGTTCTTTACGTAGTGAGTCCTGCGACGACTGCCGCGTGATGGACTCGCGTAAAGTGCAGAAAGTGGTGCTTCAGGACCGCGACAAGCAGCTGGACGAGCACAAGCGCCTCGAAGAAGAAGAGGTTGGTCCTCATATGGAGTCATTATTACAGGCTGGCAATGCGTGTTTGTTCTGACATCTTGTATCTCTCTCTCTCTCTCTCAACTACAATAGAAACTGTTTGAGGCGCGGATGGCGCAGCTCTGGGAGGAAGACCGGCTGAAGAAAGAGGAGCGCGATCGCCTGGACCGTGAGATGGCGATCAAACGCAACGAAGAGGTCAAGACGATCCTGGACCTGCAGGTCGACTTGTTCCGGAAAAACCGCAGTGAAGTGGAGGAGCACAAGAAAGCGGAGGACCGAGCGCTGCTGGACGAGTGGCATCGCCTGCGCCAGGTCGAAGAAGAGCTCGAGTTCCAGAACAAACAGAACGAGATCGCGGTGCGTCATTTGTTGAATTTGTATATAGAATTAGCTCCCGTCACGATTGACTAACCTTGTTGTCGCCACCTACACAGCGCGCAATGGATGTGAAGAAGTTCAACCAGGAGCGCGTCGAAGCGAGTCGGTACACCGCCGAGCGGGAGAAGCAGTACGACATGCGGCTGCTGGAGCTCGCGCTTTCGCAGGAAGCTGACGCGCAGCGGAGAGAGCGTGAGCAGCAGGAGCGGTTCAAGCAGGAGCAGCTCGAGTTCCAGCGCATGCTCCGTCGGCAGATGGAAACCGAAGCCGAGGACCTGACGTACCTGGACAAGATCCGCAACGACATGGAGGATCAAGTCTGGGCGAAGCGCGACGCGCAGCATAACGCCGAAGAAGCCGCGCGCCAGGAGTTGCTACGCCAGGTGCTCATCTCGCGCAGCAACCAGACCGAGATGAAGCAGAAGAACAAGGTCCAACAGAAACAGGACGACGCCGCGTACATGGCGCAGCTCAAGCGCGAGACCGAGGAGGCTCTCCAGAAGGAGCTTCGCGAGCAGGAAGAGCGGCGTGAGGAGCTCAAGCGCAACCAGTCGGACCTCGTGCGTCAGCTCGACGAGCGCCGCCTCGCGGACGAGCAAAAGCGCCAGGCTGAGTACCTCGAGCTCAAGCGCATGCAGCTCGCGGAGAAGCAGCACAAAGAGCGCGTGGTGCAGTTCGCGAACAGCGCACCGCCGGCGTCCTACAGACGGAAGACAGCGCAGTGGTACTTTGACGCCTAATTTATGAAAACGATGGCTACGTCAGCCAAGACAGAAACAGCGTGTGAGGAATTCAACCAGCACAACGCATTCTAATATATCTATCTATCCATCACACGCATCACCACACTCGAGTTACATGGTTAAAGGCGCACTCTTCCCAACTGTCCATTTTTGTGTTGTTCGAAAAAGCCAAAGTTTGACCATTTTCTTCACCTTTAGGAACTCGCCTCTTTCGTTTCTTGGTCGCCTCCTCCGATCTCCGCTTCCTCATTGAGCCAGTCGACCGAGAGCGCCGCGCCTCCACTGCAACTTGCATCGGCGTCGCCTTCGAGACGAATCAGCTTGTTGCACTCCTTCGAGAGCTCCGAGAGGCTCATGCGGCCCTTGCGCTGGATGTACTTGACCACTTTCTCCATTTCGTCCTCCGTGATGTAAATGAACTTGCCGCGATCGTCGATGATGCCTGTGATGCGATTCGACGCCTGCAGCGCCTCGACACGCTGGATCGCGTCCTGCGTCGTCAGGCTGAACTCGGACGCCAGGTCTTCCAGCAGCACAACCTTGTGGTTCTACAAACAAAGTCTCAGTCAGTGAGCCAGGCGCAACCTCTAACTCTAATGTGCTGGGTGGACATACCTTGATGTAGTCGACAAATTGCTGTAGCAGACTCTGGGACTCCTCGCTGTCCTCGGCCATCTTGGAGCCTTCTTCCTCGACCACGAACATGTCCTTCCACTTGTCAAACTCCTCCTGCTCCTTCTTCTCCTTCTCCTCCTTCACGCGCTTCTCCTCGGCCTCGCGCTCCTGCTCGAGCTTCGCGTCGTCTTCGCGCTTCTTTTGCAGCGCCTGTAGCAAAGAGTATTGCGAGCAAGTGAGCGTATGAGCGCTACCTAATGCACGAAAATACAGGATTAAGAGTATTAACCCACCTCTTCTTTGGCCTGGTTTTTCTTCTTGAGTTCCTCGCGTCTCGCTTCTTCGAACTGTAGGCATGCACACATGGTTCATTCGATGTCAATCCCCGTTATCAGTTGCTGCATAATAGCAACTCCACATATCACACACACCTGGCGCATCTCTTCACGCTCGCGCTTCTTCATTTCCTTCTGCAGCTCTTTCTTCGTCAGTGCACGTCTGCGTATAACAACAGCAACACGCGAAGATAAACAATCGTAAGAGAAGCATACTCGCCATGCACCATATTGCAGTAGTACACTCACGGCTCCACGAGTCCTTCGTCGTTCTCATTTTCATTCTCAGCATCTCCGTCGTGGTCATTCACATCTGCGGCACGAGCAGCTGCAGCCGCTGCCGCTGCCTCCTGTTGTTGCTGAGCAAGCTCCTCACGCTCTACGCCGCCCGCTTTCTTCTTGTCCTTGCGCTTGCGCAGCGCAGCAAGACCACCGCCGCCAGCAGCTCGCCGTCCTCCCGCTTTCACAACGCCCTCGTCGCCGTCATCATCTGCCGCGTCCGCGATGCGCTACAGTATCAAACGATACAAATGTCACCACCAAAACCATCACAAATGATAACAGCAGTTGGTTGATGTGAGAGCTCGCATAGGGCGATCACGTAGCAGACAAAGACGCACCGCCGTTGAGCCACGGAAGTAGCCTGCGAAGAAGAGCACGAGGAGGATCGTGGCGCTGAGACCCGTGAGCGCGATCAGCAGCAGCACCGCGTCCGACACCATCGCTGTCCTTGCCGGCGTTGCTTTTCTCTCTCTTGATGATGCTTTTGGCTCTGTTTCATGCAGAATCGAACTTGAGAAAGCGTTCGTACCAGCGTTCCTATCAAAGTGGTTCCTAACGACGTTCTTAGCAACAGCGGTTCTTAATCAGTGATCCTTCATCTGAGTGTCCTTATATATGCAGCGCTGTTCAAGTTTTATACAAACAGCAAGTGAGCTTGAACACACCCAAACTACAAGATTGGGCATATCCAATTAGCTTCTTTCTTCATTTCAAGAAAATTGATTGGATGTATCATATTTTCGCCAATCACCTTGCTCTGCTGAGTAAACAAATCTACCTAAATGAGAGAATCCAGGTGGCCTAAAATAATGCATTGACTCTGCTTGGGAGAAAATCTTCACGTCATTCATTCTATTGGCTCATAACTGGCTTTGCGAAAGTGATGATGTCATTATGAAAGCGAGAACATTGCATGATTGGTCTTTAATAAATTATTGGATATCAGCCAATCACAGAGATGAAGAAGATTGCGTAAGACGCCTAGGTGAGAATGAAGGTCAATGAAAGGCATCGAGTCTTTTCTTCGAACCGATCATAACTGAAGTGGACAAGACAAGAGGAAAGAAGAGAAGCGCCGCGAAGAGCTACGGGCGGGCAAGAGAGCGAGAGATATGGAGACGCTGCACGTGCTGTTCAAAGGCAAGGCCTATGCACTCTCACTACCACAAGGCGCCGACACCACGCTCGCGCAGGTGCAGCAGCTGCTTGCAGACGAGCTCCACGTGCCGCAGGACGCGCAGCGCCTGTTCCAGAAAAAGAAGAAGATCGATACGAGTGATGCAGCGTCGTCGCATGCGCGCTTGTTCGCAGATGTCTGTGACGACACGCGTGAAGCCAAGCTGTACATGATGGCGGGCGCGTCTATCTCGCAGATTGATAGCATGAAGCAGACCCAGGAGAGCGTCGAAGCAGAGCAGAGGAAGCGGTGAGTCCATGAACGTGTATGGCTGTGATGAGGACGGAAAGAGTGAGAGAGAGACTGATGGGTTGGGATCGTACTGATTGTGTATGTACTTGTATGCAGAGCGAGTCGGTGCGTGGTAAGCATTGCGAAGCGGAATGAAATGGTGACCACCCGAGACGCTGTGTCTACAGACTACCGCTTCCATGCGATCGAAGAGCTCCCGAATTTCTCAGACAGACATCGAGCGAGAGAGATCCTGGAGCGACTCGCCAATGATCGCGGCATCCTCGCTGTCATGGATAAGCACAAGTACGTATTTCGCTCTTGGTAGTGTTAATCTTCTCCAGGAGAGTTGCATTGGTGCTAATTAATGATTGGGCTACTGTCTCTTTTTTTCGGCAGATGGACTGTGGGCACACTCGCCGAGATGCACCCCGATGGCAAAGTCGGCGTGGACCCAGTTTGTGTGCTCGGCTTGAACCAGAACAAAGGACAGAAGATCTTGCTGCGACTGCGAACCGATGACCTGCTCGGGTTCCGAAAGTATTTGAGGTACGTCATGTTCAAGGCATGTTCGAATGGGGGTTGATTCGTTTCTGTTATTGCCAAACTCTAACATCATTGTGCTCATCGTTCAATCATGTCCATAGTATCAAGAAGGTGCTATTCCACGAGCTCACTCACAACGTACGTGCTTTGCACTGTGCAACTTGCTTGTTTTAGTTTAAGCTGGCCCTTCTAACTTGCATGATGTGGGGCTATATAGGTTCACTCGGAGCACGATTCCAAGTTCTACACGCTGATGCGACAAGTCGAGAAGGAATGCGGCGAGCTCGACTGGACAAACACAGGAGGAGCCGCAGTCGGTGGATCATCTGGCATTGCGATCATCGAGGATGACGATGATGATGAGAGCACAGGTTCTCGCTCGGGAGGCGGACGTAAGCTTGGTGGCGGGACGTCCACGAGTCGACTGCTTCTCAGCCAGGAGACTAGTCATGCAGAGGAGCCAATGCGCCCACAATTAGTGCCAGCTGCAACGCCAGCGGTTACACCTGAGTCAACAGCAGCAGACGACACAACGGAAGAGAAAAGCCCAATTCCTGTTACTACTTCTCATTCAGAAAGCGTCGAAACTGAGACCAGACCAGCACCAGTCGACGTGGAAATGGAAACCCCACCTTCAACACAACAAGAAGATGAGAAGGAGTCTGCACCTGAAGCTGAGATTGAGATCCCAGTCATTCCACAACCTCCAGCGGAGACTCGATCGCCAGACTTCGAGATGGAGGAAGCTGAAGAAATTCCAGGCTACCAGCCAAGTAAGTGGTGTTTGATGTATTCACACTCTAGTTTTGTTATTATCAGTGTAGCTAACCCCTGGCCACTTCTGATCACATACATAGGCGACCGTGAACAGCGTATCCTGCACGCGATCCGCCAGCTGCGCACTCGCTACAGCGGCGAGAGCGTGGCGAAGGCCGTGTCGCTGCTGCACAAGATCCTCTCGAACATCGTGCAGCACCCGTCGGAGGAGAAGTTCCGGTCGATCCGCAAGGCCAACCGCGTCTTCGAGTCCCAGGTGTCCAGGTTCCCGGAGTGCCTCGAGTTCCTGCAGGCCGTGGGCTTCGAGGACCAGAGCGAGAAGTACGTGCTCGTGCGCCAGGACCCCGTGCTGCTCTGGGTCGGCCGCTCGACACTGGAGCCTATGCTGCCCAGCGCCGCATAGCTAGCTGGAAATTCTTGTCAGATCTAATCAGTCGTCCATTGACTCAGGACCAGTCGTTCTGCTACTGGCGGCGTACAGATGGTTCATAAGAAGATAGGGATGAACGCCTCTAATTAATAACGTAGGAAATAAGAAGTACTAGGGGGTTAGTTCTGAACTCGCGCGATTAAGATAAGTCTCGCTTGACTCACAGTCAAGCGATTTGCTGGTGTTTGTTGGTTGGTTGTCCTCTTGTTTTTCTGTGAATCCGTTTGTCTCTGGCTGACGCAATAGCAATTGTAGCCCCAGTGTACCTATCACTTTGGCGAGCACAATCATACCCTAAAGCGAGCATAATCAAAGTAAGTGGTTTGCGGTCTGATCCCATAATACAGGCTCAGAACAAACGACGCACTGGCGGGCTACCCATAATAAGTCGCCTACATAAGAAGAACGCCACACGTCTCACTCTCCACACATCCGCCGTCCGAGCAGAAGAGGAAGAGCGAGCCATGAGAGCCGGTGACGAGGTGCTGCCGCTCTACCGCCACCAAAACAGCAGCAACGGTGGCTGCACTGATGACGCTGCGGACGCTGTCCACACGAGCCGCGCGCAGGCGCCATCCTCCTCCTCACAACAGCCAAGAAGCGATGACGACGCGGGGGAACGCAAGCGCTTGCTCCTTCTCAAGGCAGCACTCGCGGTGGCGGCGCTGGTGACGGCTCTGCTGCTGCTGTCATTGCTGCCGGTCAAGCTGTACGTGCTGGCGCTGTCCTCGTGGGTGAAGACGCACCCGTTCCTGGGCACATTCGCCGTGATTCTCTTCTTCTGGACCGCGATCCCACTCTGCGTCCCGTCGACCGTGCTCGAGGCGGTCGCCGGATCGCTCTTTGGCGTCACGCACGGGCTGCTGGTGATCCTCGTGGGCAAGACTGGCGGCTCGCTGCTTACGTTCCTGCTGGGCCGCAAGCTCGGCAAGGAGGTGCTCGGCGACTACCTCACGGCCAAATTCCCGACGTTCCGCGCGCTCGCCGAGGTGCTCAACGGCACGTCCTGGAAGCCGCTGCTGCTCTTCCAACTCTCGAGCATCCCAAACGTCGTCAAGTGCTACGGGCTCGCGATCACGAGCGTGTCGTCCTGGCGGTTCGCGGTCTCGTCCGCGGTCGGCGGGTTGCCGCACGCCGTGCTCTGGGCGAACATCGGCGACCAGGCGAGCGACATCGCGTCGATCGTGTCGGGCCAGAGCGAGCTGAGCTCCGGAAGGCTCATGATGCTCGTCGGCGGGAGTCTCGTGACCGCCGTAACCATGACGTTTCTCGTCATGTACACCAAGAAGCAGCTGCAGGAGTTACAGAAGCGCGAGTGCCGCTCCGGCAGCGAAGAGGAGACGTACCTACTCACCCTCGAGCCCTCGGAGCCGCGAATCGCCATGCACGCGGAGGAGAACGAGCTTACCAAGACGCGCACGGGCAGCATGTACATCGTATAGAATAGACTACGCTCTCATAGACCCATATAGATAGAGTGTGCATATTAGATAGATAGATAGAGTTGATATTATGGCAGAGATGTGATCGTACAGCACCACTGCAACATGGACGTGAATAATCAATCCCTCTCTTATTAAGGTGAGGTGATCATCCGTATCTGCTCTTATGATTTTTATTTAACAAAGCAGGACAAGATGCTGGATTTTCGGTTGTCCAACAGCTTGAGAAGAAAAAGTGCTCTTAGTATATCATAAGAAAGGCAAATGTACACATACTCCGATATTGTATGCAAACCGATTGATCGCCTTTGAATCGGATGGTGTCGCTATTTGTAGCGCACGTCGCAGAGTCCGAACGAGTCATCATCACCATCATCGAGTGGGCTTGAACCATAGGCGCAATCAGCCAAAGAAGATCCAGAGTCTCGAGCAAACTGAGCGAGATGGCGATTTTGGTTTCCTTATTCAATCATTCGCCATTTCGTCCTACTCCTCCGTCAGGTCATTCTGATTCTCTCGCCTGCCACCAAGCAGTCCGTGGCGCCAAGGAGCTCCACAAGCAGAGTCCTGATGGAGTTCAATAATGGGCAGCAGCAGCAGGTCGTCGTCGAGATCTCGGACGCCGCCGCCGCGAAGAAGAAGTCCAAGTACCAGCAGGAGAAGCAGAAGTCGCGTGGCTGTCTAACGGGGTCCAGTAAGCTCAAGCGCTGGCTCAAGGTCGGCGTGGCGCTCGTTGTCGTCAACTACGTGCTCTACAACCTCGCGTGCATGGTGCCGCTCAAGGAGTACTCGGCGGAGCTCATGGAATGGATCCAGGAGAACAAGGTCGCTGGTAGCGTCGTGTTCCCGCTGATCTACTGGCTACTGACTCCGCTGTGCATCCCATCGTCCATGTTCGACCTCATCGGCGGCTCGGTCTTCGGCGTCTTCTACGGCGTTCTGCTCAACACGATCGGGAAAACCGGTGGCGCGCTGATCACCTTCGCGCTGGGCAAGAAGATCGGACGAGAGCGCGTCGGAGGCTACCTTGAGTCGAACTTCCCCATGTTCAGCGTCATCTCGACGATCCTGCAGAGCGAGAGCTGGAAGCCGCTGCTGCTCGTCCAGCTCTCGAGCCTACCGTACGCAGTCAAGTCGTACGGACTCGCGATCACGGACGTGTCGACGTACCGCTTCATGGTCTCCTCGTTCGTGACAGCGCTGCCGTTCACAATCCTGCTGACCCAGATCGGCTACCAGACCCAGGAGATGCTGTCCGCCTCGCAGTCTGCTTCCAACTCGGGCGTCGGTGGACCGGAAGCATCGAATTCGTCGAGCGCTCAGATGACGCTCTTTGCAGTCGGGATCGTGCTCACGATCGCTACGATGATCTTCTTCGTAATCTACATCAAGAAGGAGCTTCAGCGCCAGCTCTCGAAGGTGAACGCGATGGAGAAACGAGGCTACGACTCGACGACTGCAGTCCGCTGTAATGGCGACTTTGGCGACAGGCACGACGGAGACCTGGAGCTGACTGTGCTGGATCACCTGCTCCCAGCGACGATGCTCTCATCACCCAGCAAGAACGGCAACGGACCAAAGCATCGGAGCTCCTCTGTCTAAGCGATCTCCTCGACAGAGAGAGAGAGCTTCCAATGGTGAAAGGAAGATGGATGGTAGATGATGATGAATGGTACATCATGAAAGGCGAGACCCATAGAAACCTGCCTGTATACTAAGAGAATAATATAATTTATTGCATAACCATATATGAATGCACGGGGGGGAGGGGGTCCGAATGTGGCAAATAGCCTCACAGACATGCCTTGCGAAGCGCATTTTGGTGTGGAGCTCTTCGCGTTGGGCGCGTAGGTGCTGCTGTTCATAGTGTAGTGTATCCATTATTGATCTGACTCGAATCCAATCCGGCGACATGCAGCACAATCATTTGAGTCAGAGTGATGGTTAGACCCATTCTGAGCGTTTTGTTTTTTTCCACCAATTAGACATCATTGTCTATTTTTTAATCCAATCACCGTGCGACTGAACCAAGCTTTTTCACCCTTTTCTGCAGCCCTCTATTCAGCAATCTTCACCTCTACAGTTGTTGAATACAGGTGCAAATGCGTCCTGATTGGGCAATAACGGCTTGCTTTTTTGCAAGTCTTTCTGCGCCAGGACCAGAAATAGCGCCCGTCAAAGCAAACGGAGTGAGTGCGCTGGAAAGGCCAAGAGGCAGCCAAAAGCCAAAGAGCTCCAGCGACGCAACAGTAACTGACGAGCGAGTGACAAGCAAGACGACGCGACCGGCGGTGACAGGCGGCCACGGGTGGGCTCATTATTGCTGTCAGTCTATCTATCCAACAGAGCCGCAGTGGCAGTGAGAGGCCGCTGAGAGCGTCGCGATGGACTTTGACGCGGCGATCGAGCGCTTCGGCGCGCTCAAGCTGCAAGAGAAGCGCGAGGTCGAGGAGAACCAGCAGAGCCATCATCATCAGTATCAACACAGCCATAATGGAAATGGAAGTGCACTCATTCAGCAGCAGCACCAGTATGAGATGCAGCAGATACGGCAGGAGTTTGAGCGGCGCGTGAAGGAGCAGGAGGCGCAGATGCAGCAGTGGCAACAGGAGATGCACGCCGTGCGCGCGCGCCTGGAGGCGAGCGAGCGAGAAAATCACGCGCTCCGCCAGACCGCAGCGGAAGTGGAGACGTCCAAACTGCAGATCCGGGACCAGCAGCTCGTGATTGAAGAGCTGCAGAGCCAAGTGAAGCAGCTGCGACTCACGAATTACCGGCTGCAGTACGTCATTCAGCAGAACGAGCCGCGCGGCCACAGCTCATTCCTGCCACCGCGACCGCCAGATATTTTCTGAAAATGGAGCTCTACAGGACGAGCTTTCCATATTTTGATTTTGATTTTTCTCCGCCGACGTGGAAGCTCGGAGAGCACACAGCGCGTGGCTATCGGGAGATACCAGAGAGCGAAATGCCGTCGAGACTACCAAGATATCTGCGCGAGAGTCGAGCGCACATCCACGGCGCGAAATGAGTTCTTGGTGGCGGTGCCACGAAGAAACCGGCAAGAGCCGTGAATCCGACTACGTACAAAGACAACAGATGCATACACGCGCAGAGCAGAAACAAAATGCGCATGGTAGTAGTATCCGAGAGGACTATTATTCACACACACAGCGTCGCTAAATTATATTATAACCATTCACACGCCACTTGAAGAAAAAAAATGAAGCACGATTTCCACAGACAGACCACCAGCCTCTTGCTTGGTGTCTCATCCATCCACCAGCGCCCGCACGAGTCTGAGGATGACAATTTTAGTGAGAGTGAGTGACGTCAGTGTCAGTACTATTTGCATCAGCTCATTGATGATGGCAGCTTCAGAAATGACACAAGATCATACGCTTTCTGAGCCGAGGCTTGCGCTGAAAACGTCGCGGCCGCCACGTAGAACTCCAGCACAAACTTGTCCATCTGCTCTCACAAAGTAAGTATCCGTAGATAAGCAAGCGTTAGGTATATTTGACCATGGGAGACCACACGTGGTATGCCTGATGCCTACCTACCTCGGATTCTAGGAACTCCACCTTTTCGCACAACCACAACAGAACAGATTCGCATCAGTACTACACAACAGTAACAACAGGACACACTATACAACAGAGACTGTAGAGCAGCGGCGCTGCGTTGGTGCTAAAGCTGCCCTACCTCATCTTCGAGAGCGTGGAGTTGTTTCACTTGCGTCTCCGAGCAGTACTCGACGGCTTCGACTCTATCGCATTCGATGGCAGCAAAAACATCAAATAATATAGTACTGAGCATTCCAAGGCGCAATGCGCAATAGAGCAATACGATACTTTACTTCTGCGTGTGAGTCGCCATGTGCTTCGCTTGACTACCAAACAGATGCTTGGACGCGTCGGGTCGGTTGCCCGTCGGCAGCCATCGCCTCTGCGAGGAGGAAGCGGGCTGACGGTCGCGGTCGTTGTCGCGCAGAAGCGCCTTTGGACTGACAGGCACAGAGCAGCAACAACAACAACAGCAGTTGCGCATATTAGGAGAGTGTGTACATGCGGTCGCGTAGGTAGGAGCAATGCGCCCATACGCACACGTAGGTCTGCACGGCCGAGGGTCTGTCCGTCGGCACTTCACGCGGGCGGCGCTGCATTGCTCTCGCTGCTCAATGCTGCTTTTGCTGTGATTGACAAAAAGAGCTGTGAGTTTTATAGTAGTTGCATTTCATTGGTTAAAACAATGCCGATATAATGGTTGGAGAAGGTTTTATTGGCTCAAATTTGTAATGGTAGCTTGTCAAAAAGTATAGCCATGGGGTGAAGCCAGGAAGCGAAGCCAACCAACAACCAAAGCAAATCATCATTCTACGAGCCCACTCCCCCCTCTGGACAAGCAACTGCTCCTGTACTTCCACAGGCCAGTTGCAGCACCGGCGTCACACAATCTAATCTCCCGCGATGAGCACAGCGCTGAGCTCCCCGTGAGCGTGCTGGAGTTTGAACGATCCCAAGGCCCTCTGGCGCTCAAGAAAGTGAACAATCGACTGCCTATCGTTGCGATCGCCAAGAACGACTGGAAGGCGCTTGAGATGCTGTACCAAGTGCGTCGGAGCATGCATGCGGCTCTGATCCCAGACAAACTTGTGTTTAGAGACAGCACCGCTGAAACTTGGAGCAGAGAGCAGTTCGAAATGGTCAAGTGGCTGATCACCCGCGACGTAGACCGCATCCCATTGCTGCTGCTTCGTGATGTAGTCGGGCTGGCAGATCTCGATCTCGCTCAGTGATTGCACGAAAACTTCCCTCAGTTTGCTGGTGTTGACACAGGCAACGTTTGAGACGTTCTCGATTATGGATGCGCCTCGCTTGAGCTCTTCAAGTGGCTCGATCTGCATTACCCGACGTCCATCGACAGCTCCGTCGTGAAGCGAGCGGTTGAGAATGGTCGCATGGACATCTTCGAATGGCTGCACACTGACAGAGGAGTGTGCGTCCCTGAGGCAAAGCTGTTCGACGCTGCAGCAACTGGAGGTCAACTGGACCTCGTCAAGTCGTTCCACGAAAGCCACATGGACGGGTGCATCACTGAAGCGATGGGCATGGCAGCGAATCGCGGCCACTTGGGAGTTGTCAGGTTTCTCCACGAGAATGTACGGAAGGTTGCACGACGTAAGCGATGAATGGTGCAGCAAGCGGAGGGCTTCTGGACAACGTCAAATTTCTTCATGAGAGCCGGGATGAAGGTTACACAGTCGACGCGATGGAAAAAACTGCTGCCGGTGGACACCTGGACATTGTCAAGTTTCTCCACGAGAACCGGTAGGAGGGCTGCACAACCGCTGCAATGGACACCGCTGCTGAACACAGATATCTCAATGTCGTGAAGTTCTTGCACGAGAACCACAGCGAAGGATGCACGGAAAACACGCTGAACGGCTCTGGGAAACACCCTCGCGTTGTGGAGTTCCTGTGTGAGAATCGCGTGAAGGGGTGTCTCTTTGAAGCTCGGAAGTGGTGGCAACAAACATGGATGCCTCTCTACAAAGCGAGCGACTACGCGATCTCGCTACACTATGTGGAAGGGCTGATTGATGACCAAGTGGAGGCGTGTGAATCCGAGTTCCACTCCCCAACCGACTCGCACCGTCGCTGCCAGAAATCTGTGGCGTAGATCCTCTTGCACGTTGTAGTTCCTTCCTTCTCGCCTCCTTCCTGTCTTGGCTACGTTGATCAGCTGTTCCTAGTTGCACGGTATATCTTGACAACAGGATACATAGAATATGCAATGGTTTTGATTCGGCTTTCCCAAAATCTGCGCTTTGTGTCCACCGAAAGAACGTGTCTCGTAAGAGTGGACACTCCAAACAGATGCCACGCGAAGGTTGCAGCAGCAGAAATGTTGCGCGAATAGTCCAATTACATTCACACCACATTCGCGTCACCTTCATACCAAGTCGCATGTTGCGCGTCAAAAACAAGCGAGCGGCACTGGCCCACGACAGAAGAAGGCAAAGCCAAAGCTAAAGCCAAGAGCTGACGATGGTGCTGCTGCGAGCGAGTGTGAACGGCGCGAGACTGCTAACGCTGCAGCGCATAGCGCTCCACGGCGCAGCGCTCGGAGCCAACAGAGCCAGTGGCCGCTCTTTGCTGCTGCAACAGCAGACGCTGCTGTGGCGAAGCTTCAGCTCAGCGTACGTCCTTGGCAAGGCGCACAATCTTTTTGAAAAAAAGCTCATTGGCGCTTGAGCTAGCGCTATTTGATACGCTTTAGTATCCTATGATGCAATGCGCTTATGCTAACGTGTGTGCATCTTTCTGTGTGTATTGTGTGTCTTGCGTTGCTTAGACCTGTGGATGCGAAGGCGACCGCTGCGGACAAGAAGACGAAAGAGGAAGAAGAGCCGCTCACGAACGAGAAGCTCTGGGACTCGGTGCTCAAGAACCAGCCGGAGCAGGGCGACAAGAAGAATGGCGATCTACTCTACGAGTACCCGCGCAAGGTGCGTATGAGCAAACCTGGTCTGTAGCAGTGCTGTAGTCGCTGTTGCACCTATGTGGATCGCTCACAGTGTGTTGTTGTTGTAATTGTGGTTATGCGTAGAGCTACTTTGGAATCCTGTCTGCTGGATCGCTGGCGCATGTATGAAAGGCTCTTGTCGTGGATAACGCTGTCCGTGTTGCGTGGATCGTTCTAATGCGCACTTTGTATCGAATTTGCTGGCAACAGATTGCGTTCTGGTCGTGGTTGAAGGGTTACGAGGAGAGTTTGGCCGAGAGTAAGTTGAAATTGACGGTCTCCTGCTCTGGACTAGTTCATTTCCGCTCTCAGCGTAGTGCTAATCAGTCATGTGTGCATTTATTTTTTTATTTTTCTTCCTATATGATAGTGCTCCCGCAGTCGCTGGGTGAGCCAACGACGCTCTCATGGATCACAAACGACTTTGGCTCGACGCTCGGCTTTGGCTCGAGCATCATGCTGGCATTCCTCATCGGCTTCCACGCTCGCGTACGACCTGATACATCTTGACATGTATAGCAGTGTATGGAAACTATCTAACCAACCTATATGTTGTTATCTAGCGAGCGGTGGCACGTATCTCGGTCGTCGGAGGCGGCGACAAGCTGCGCATCACGACGCACAAGTTCTTTGGGGTAAGCCAACTCCGAATCCCCTCGGTCTCTTATAACCGATGCGAAAGTCTGAGTCTGATCATGTCATCCGTGTGATATTGGTGGAAATGCTTAGGATCTTGGCAAACCGATCGACGTGCCCGCGGCGTTCGTGTCGGCGAACCCCAACATGACGAACAACATCATCATGAAGGTCGCCAACCACCGCGCGTTCTATCTCGTGGACGTCAAGGGCACGTTCTACAACCGCAAGAAGCTCGAGAGCATGATCACCTTCCGCACCGATTTTGTATGTAGCTGCTGGCATCATGAGCGGTGCACTCTGTAGCTCTTGGGGCGATTTGATACTGAGCTTGACTGACTTTGATGCTCCTGTTGCACTCACGTAGTCCGCCCACAAAAAGATGATCCCAGATGAAGAGAAGATGATCGAAGTGCGCACGGACCTGCCGCGCACCGAGTGGAAGCAACCGTCGAGCTCTCCGTCTGCGGCCTCGGCGAGCGCCAGAGCGCTGCCAAAGCGTGCGCCGTTCCAGACCAAGGGCCAGCAGAACCTGCTCGGCCGCAAGTCTACAGGCGGCAGCAGAAAGGGAAAAGGCGGCGGTGGCAAGAAGAAATAGAGACGACTTCGAATTGAATGTCTACATGCAAACGCACAAAGAGACCCAATGATTCCACATACCTGTCGGGGGCTTTTTTCTTTCGTTCTTTCGTGTTTTGACTCTGTTTACATTTTCCTTGTGGCCATGCTGGATGGAACTGCACTCCTGCACTCCTTGGTGAGGTGCATTATATTCAAAGTGGCTACTGTGTGAGTGAGTCTGTGCTGAGCTCCAAGTTGTCAGTCACCACCATCGATCAGTAAGCGTGTCGATTCGATGCTTCGACAGCTGCAGCGATCATCAGCGCTTCATAGAGATCCCTCGCATTATCCACGAGCCGATCTGCTTCAACCCTGTCCGAGATGTCGCGAAAGCACAGCAGCACACTGGTGGCGTCTTCCACCGCAAGGATCTCGTCGCGAAACTCACGCACCGCAGCGACGCAAAGCAGATTGATGAACGAGAAATCGCAGGGTGTGAGGCTGAAGATCGCGTCCCAGACCTGCCACACCTGCGCCATGTCAAACTCACGCGACATTAACACGCGCACCCACCGGAGCGAAAACATTTGCGGCTCGATCCCCAACTTTGACAAATGGCGCGCCAGAGGCGGATCGCAGCGGCTCAGAATGTGGCTGTGGATGCTGTTCATCTGGTCATACAGCGGGGACGACGTCGTCTCACCTCCAAGCACATACGAGGAGATCGCAGAACTGGTTGGTGGCGGCGATCCTCCTCCACGCTTCCTGGGACTCTTCCGCGGTGGCGCCTCGGGACAGTACGCGCCAGCCATCCTGAACATCACTTCCTCTAGCAACAGGTACGCGTCGTGCTCCAAGAACTCGCCGCTGGTCATCTCGCGAACAATCTCTTCTGCTGTTTCACGACAGCACCTGCAATGTGCACATAGTGGTGTAATAGCAGTTAGCAAACCTTCTTAAAAGCGCTATCACGCTGTTGACAACGTCTTCACTTGCTCTGAGTATCGTCCAGAGCTGTGACCGGCAAACGGCGTGAGCTTTGCAAAAGTGGCCCCATCGAGGTACGAGTCATCGTTCTGGACGTTGATGAAGCTCTCCACGTACACGTACGACGCGTCGTCCGAGTCGCTCTCTTCACTCAGCTTCTCAAACGACGACGACGACGACGAGATGCTCGCGCGCATGTCCACAGTTTTGCTACTGGAAGTATGAGTTTCCGACGATGATTTCTTTTGGATGTTTGACGGCCACTGCTCGACGTAGAGCAAGTATAGGATTGTCGCCAACAGTTCGCCCATTCCCTACAGAATTTGTAGCGCCGTCGAATTGGTTAAATACCGGACCGAACAAAAATGACATGACCTAGAGTGTGTGCCTACCTGGTTGTACGAGATCTCTGGGTGGGCGTTCGAGTACGTGTAGAGCACGCGGATGAGCATACATTGCACGGAAGGCTCGCGAAAGAACGCCATCGAGCCCCGCGTTCGCCGCACGTCCTTGTAGATATCGTACACAAGATTGTCTTCCGACGACTCGCACGCAGTGATAAAGTCCTACACAACAAATTGCAGCCGTCAGCGTTGTCAGCCCAATCAACGTTCCACTATGCAGGCACAACTAAATCCAATGTTACCTCGTCGCGTTCAGCGCCGCTGAGTGAACTACTGAAGATGCTGTGGGTCTTGCGCAGCAGAGTGTAACTCTGGCGCTTCTCTCTCGTAATCGGGGCCCACTCGGAGAACGGAACGTCCGCTGGCAAGTAGTCCAGCCAGAGCTTCCACGCCAGATTTCGCATGCACGACCACGACAGCGCGCCTTTCACGGCTTGGATCCGGGTATCTTCGCTGTTCGACTTGACAAACACTTCGAGGAACTCGTCCACACGCGTGCGCGGCTCTCGCGACTGGATCTCCTTCAGCGTCACCGCCGAGACGTTGCTCGAGAGCCTCCGCCGTTTGGAGCTGATACCCTGAAGCAGCACGCCCTGGCTCACTTTCTCGATCGTCGCGCAGATCGCTTCCGCCCAGTCACTCGCCTCACGATCGTGCTCTGCGCACAGGAACCACGTCTTCTCGGTTGTCACGACCATCAGCACCTCTTCGAGCACGTCAATGTGCGCGCTGTGCAGCAGAATGCAGCCGAGCGGTGTCGCGTCGCTCTTGCTCGCGTAGTAGTAGAGCCCGAGATCTGCAATGCTGGAGCCCGCGAGCGCCACTTCAAAGTGCTTCCATTCGGGCATCACCCCCACCTCGAGCATCAGGCGGCCAGCCTTCACCTTGGGCTAAGCACACGCAGCAACATCATTGCAACGAGCATAACGCAACACACATAGTGTCAGATATCCAACACCACCACTAATGCTCTTGGTCATTGTCATCAACTCGCTTTGACTCGCTCACCAACAGTCGGTTTGTGAGCGGCGCTTGGATCGTAAAGTGGCGGAAGAGACGGGACCACACGGGTGCATTGTCGTCCTCCATGGCGCCTGCTGCAGTGCTTCTGTTGCCGCCTCCTGTAGCGTGCGAGTGTTGGCCCAGCGCCAGCGCCTCGGGGCTCTTGAAGTCCACGCGCAGCACCTCCATGCGTCGCCAACTTCTCTTCTTGCTCTGGTGCTGTCTCCTGTCTTTCTATCGAATCCGCACTATTATGAAAAGAGCTCTTCACAGAACGCTTTTGTCCCGGACTGTCCCGTGTTTTAGCCCCTCCAATCCCACGCATTCGTAATGAAAGTCATCACAGAAGTTGAGACTAATTTATACATCGAATTTGAAGTGGGGGATCCCTTTGGACAAACACGTTCTCTCACACATAAGCACATGAGCTCACTCCTTTTCGTCACATGCAGCATCTATACGTTAACGCTAAAGATCAGTGCCAGCTGAAAGTGAGTGTGCGATGGAAATGTGTCTCCGTCGCTCACTTTTAATTGGAGGTTCCTCGCTCGCTTTGAAAAGTGAGGTGCGGTACGGTAACGAGGACCTCAGCCATCGATCTCCACTCTCTCGCTTGATCAGT
>JAADVO010000384.1:0-29809 GCA_023335655.1 Globisporangium spiculum | reverse complement strand
TCTTCCTTCCGAGGGAAATCTGGAGGCTGGGCAGAGTGTTGAGATCCAAGCCGAAGAAATCCAGAGCCAAGGCTAAACTGAAATCCAAACCGAAAGCAAGAGAACTGTCTACTTCGATGCTGTGAGCCCACTCGCCAGACTCCTGCCCAACAGGAGGCCAGCGGAAAGAACTGTCAACTCCGATGCCGTGGGCCCACCCACCAAAAAAGCACGAATGAATTCCCTCCTGCTCCAGCAAGACTTTATTGATTTTGTCAATCTCATCTATTAGTCAAACAGCTGACGCCAGTAGGACACCAGTTAAAAAAGAAACAACCGAGCTTTTGAAGACTTGTTTTGCTTGATAAGTTAATGCTCGCGAATCTCAGAATATGGTTCCTTGCTCGCTTTTAAAAGTGAGGCACCGTACGGCGGCGAGGACCTCAGCCATCGATCTCCGCTGTTTTGCTTGATCAGTTCCACATTTACTCGCATCTGCGCACTTGTCCAGGGTTTACAACTCAAGCGAGCGGGGAACATGACGAAGCCACCTCCGCAGCTCAAGCGAACACGTTCGGGAACATGAAGGAGCCACCGCCGAAGCCGACCTATCGCAGCGTCAAGACGAGCCTCAAGAGCGTCGTCAAGAACAATCTCGTCACGGAGAAGCTAGCCGATGTCGCGTTACGTACCAACAGCGTCATGATCCACGCGCTTCAGCTGCTCAAGCTGTACCTGCTCCATTGTTGCAACGTGGGCGACAAGCTGCCTAAGCTCGATAGACGGTTCGTGACCTCAGTGATGAAAGTGCTCTGCAAGGCGCCTTCCACAGGCAGCCCTCCAAGCGCCGAGACGCAGATCATCATGGATACGCTCAAGGGCTTCTACGAGCAACGCTACAAGGCGTACATGTCGGAGGAGCTCAGCTACAAACACATAAGCACCGTAATCGAATACCTCTCGACTGACGTGATCACCATGTACGAGAGCAACATCAAGCAGAATTACGTCGAATATGTCGAGCGGTACGTCAACGTATCGTGGCGCAAGAAGGAGCTGGTCACCATCATCAGGGAGAGCTGAAGGAACACGAGGAGCCGCCAGAACGTGCTGTGCGCTCGCTTGCGCAAGGTCAAGGACGACCTGCTCAGGCCACACCAGCCGAAGACGTCGAACCCCCTCTACCACGTGTGGATAGACGAACAGCGCAAACTGATGCTCCCTGCGAGGAATCTGAAAAAGGACAACGTCCACTACGACATCTAGTGCTCGCCGCAGGACTTCCTGTGCATGCTGCACATGATGAAGGCGGTCGAGGCGCGCGGCACGAGCGTCAAGAACGCATGCCCACTGCGCCGCAACGTCGTGCCCAAACGCGTCTGCATAGACACGACCTCGCTCGTAAAGCAAAGTGCTTCACGAACTTAGGACGATGTTTCGGAAGGGGGGATACGACGTATACCTGGTCGATGAGTTCCGCACCAGCAGCAGATGCAGCGCGTGCGAACAGGGCGAGTGCGAGACGTTCCGGAAATGCGAGAACCCTCGACCGCACAGGAGCGACATAATCTTGGGTCATGGGCTGGTCAGGTATAGGACTTGTTCCAGGCTATGGAATCGAGATACGAACGCCGCGTGGAACATCTGGAAGGCGGCGACGAGCGCGATCCAAGGCGAAGGTCGTCCCACGTACCTTCGAAGCAGCGCCTCAGTGGGGCTTCCTCGGTTGCTGCACCCACGATTGGCAGTACGTTAATGGAAACAATTGCATCGCTCGATCCCAAGATCTTTCTACAACTCCTCAGGAGTCATAGTCGTCTAGAGTCGCGGCGCGTCCTTTCGGTATCTTTTTTTCCCTCACTGCGACCAGTCATTCTACAAAGAGAGACTCGTTCGATCGATCCTTGTCAAGCACGGCACGAACCTGGGAGATCAAGCAAAGCGGGCGATACTAGCCAAGTATGGGGAATCAAGGTGGGCGTGAGATCACGGCTGCTGCGTTTGCACGCCGCCCAACGGACACGGAGCTGCTTATCCTCTACCAGCTGCAGAAGAAGCTCTACCACCGGCTCGTCGAGTCGCCAGAGGTGCGTGCGTGTGTGAGTGTGAACCGACGGGCCCTAGAGCTCTTACTTAAATGATAGGAACTAACTGTATCTGCGACTGAAACGTGCAGCACCTTGGGCTTCTGAAGCGCTACTGGGATCTGAGCTTCAGCATCAAGCAGACCGCGCCGACGTTTGCTCGAAAGAGTCCGTACTGGCGCTTGATCGGCGGCTTTTCGAGCGAAAACCCTGCCGAGGACCTGCGCGGCATGGGCGAACTGGGACTGCAGTGCCTGCTCTTCTTTGCCGAGAACTACGCTGGCGAGGCCGCGATGATGAAGCGCGCGAGAGGCGGGTACCCGTTTGTCAAGGCCGCGATGGCAATCGCGAGGGCTCTTTGTGAGATCTTTCGCCTCGTGGACGAAGACGGACAGTCCGGCAAGTTCCCTGTCACACGCACGCTGTATTGGCAGTTGCTCGAGTCCGAGGCGAGCTTCTATCGACTGTTTGCGCTGCTCTTCCTGCTGTTTGACGAGCTCTTTTGCGAAGAAGTCGCCCGGAACTGGAGCCTGCAGGACGAAATTATGTGCTCGACTGCAGTTGTCGCTCAGCTCGTGGACGCAGCGAAGCTCAAGATGCTGCGCGCGCTCGTGAAAGCCCCCATGCGTGTGGAAGATCTCTGTGACTTATGCAGCAACGGCCACCACGCGCTCGATCGAAAGCTCAATGCTCATGACCTTCAAAATTCAGTGAAGAGATTTGCGGTGGGAGATATCCGAATGACACCAGTCTCGCTGTGGAAACAGCACGGAACCCATCGAAAGACCATGCGAGAGGCGTGTAAATCCTGGCGAGTACCCACTGGAGGCAAAGAATCGTTAGCGAGAAACGCCAGCCACACCGAGTGCCTAAACAGACTGCAGCCTCGGCAGCCCGAGGTCTCGTTCTCGCCGCCTGAGCTCAGTCACCAGCTCAGCACGATCGAAGAAACCATTTCGATCGACGGCGATCACGAAGAAGAGGAGGAGAAAGATGAGGAGAAGCACCCAGAAGCTCACAAATACGAAAAACACGGGTTCCAGGCTAGCAGCATGGAGCCAGAGGTCGAAGTGGACATCTTTAAAGGGCTGGTGCTCACGAAGTTGCCTATGGTCAGTGTGGTTTCTCCGACTGGGTTTCATGGCGGGCTTGGTCAGGCCGCGGTAGTGAGCTGAAGTAAAGGATATATTGCTAAATTGTTTTCATATACGAATGCACGGACGATATCGAGAACAGGCTACTTTCACAGTCCCCATCGTAGTGCTTTGGCAGCGCTGAACCAAAGTTTGATCACAGTAGGTAGTTTCCTTTTACAAAGTCTTCGTTGCCTTGAATGAGCTGGCCGAGTCAGTTTTGGCTGGTGGGAAGCACCAGACCACACCAGCAACGCCTAGACTCGCTCGACATGGAGTTCCAGAGCTTAATCTAGCCTTATCGACGACCAATTCATTCAAAGTCAGCAGATGTATGAGAGCTAACGAGTAAATCACATCAAGAAAACGTACCGCAAGTCATCGCGCGAGAAGTTCCAGCTGATGCTGTTGGTGTCAGATACAGTCGAACTACCCGGAGCGGCTGCCTCGTTGGTTGTGTCGATACAGGATGGTCGAGACACAAATTTGGTTGCTACAGGAGGTAAATGCATGCAAAGGGCAACTGAAAGCAGCACTGGAGGTCAGTTGATTGTTCATGTGAAGTGGATGGCGTGGCGTGATCTTCGTGCTCTTGCTATCATGATTTTCTTTCCTTCTTCTTCTTCTTTGTCATTTGCCAGCAACCGATAGTAATCTGCTCTTGGACGCTGGTGGATGACACGTCTGGACTTGAGGTTCAGGTACAGGAAGCTCATGGAAGATAGGAAGACAAGCACCACAAGGGAGAGTCCACTGAGGATTCTAGAGCTCTTGTGCCCAATACTTGAATGCTTAGCGTCTTCCATTTCGAACCAAGTGCGCTTCAAAATGAAAAAAAATGGTGGTGTCTTGGTCGGCAGTACCTGCGCTCAATTGAACTCGATGGCGCTTCTTCTCTCCCTTCTCACTGGGATACACTTGATCGAGTCTTGAAAAGTCTGCAAATGCGACTTTGGCAGGATTGGGAAACGGGAGTCGACTCTCTGGCATGATGGGCTTTCGCCTCGGATCATCCTCGGTCCATCAATGGAGGAATTGTGAGGTTGCTGTGCGGCCTTGCACCTAAAACTGGTCCACCTGATGCTACCAGTTTGTTTCCTTTGCAAAAGATTGCGTGGTGACATCACTGGCTGCTCATGTTTATGGTGAAGTTGAAAGTGTCTCGATCTCCGATGAGCCAAGGCAATAAACGCTGCGGTGGGCTCATCACACCTCATGAGTACCACCATGTCAGGCAACTTCAATCTGAGCCTCAAATCTCCCCAAGACCACACCACCCTGAGACATTATATATAGTCTGTACCATGCGACCAAATAGATCGTTTGGACGATATTTATCAAACGTGCACTGCTAATGGTAATAATATCCGTGTCCTTTCATCAAGAAGCGCCTCGTGAATGAAGCACAATGCGAGAGCTTTACATCTCCCTCTTAAAGAAAGATGCGCTTTTCTCTCTCTCCCTCAGGCCACTCCAGGCAGGCTACTCTAGGAGAGAGACGTGACATCATATTCGAAAACTGCATTCATCACCAACCACCACTGGTGCAAAAGTCACTGAGAGCCAGCAACCGCGAAAACAGAAAATAATAGGGTGTTGTCCTATCCAACGCGAAGCGCCGCCTTCTCTCTTGCTTTCGAGGAGCTCATTCGAGAAAAAATCTCCAAACACAAAGACTCACTCGCAAGGACTACTTGACAAAAGGAAATCACAGCATGGACACCAGCCAGCCAAGAATGGAAGAACATGGTGGCGAAGA
Organism: Globisporangium spiculum; assembly: GCA_023335655.1. NCBI lineage: Eukaryota > Oomycota > Peronosporomycetes > Pythiales > Pythiaceae > Globisporangium > Globisporangium spiculum. Next base: position 24,854 of record JAADVO010000384.1, on the reverse strand, counting down.
TGGTGATGATCAGCGTGTCATTGACGCTATTCGCAACGGAGACACCGCAGCCATGATCTTGCTGGTCTTGGCACAACGAGAAGGAGCAGTGAATATTTGCGTGGCGCTCAAGCAATTCCGAGACTTTCAGCAGCGCTCGTTGGCTCATCTCGCGATCCAAGTCGGCAACATGGAGGTGCTGGACTTCCTGCTCGCCAATGGCTTTGATCCAGACTCTGAGTGTGAAGACAGCGAGGGGAATACTCCCATGACGTTGGCGGTGTTGGGGCAGAACCTGGACGCGGTGCGGCTCCTGGTATCCTACGGGAGCAACGTCAGCGAGTGCGACGGCGATCTTCACACGCTGCTCCATTTGCTGGCAATGAACAGCACTGAGAATGAAGGTGACAGCTGCGCTGGTGGTGCTCAACTGGTGGACTTGATCGTTCGGAGCGGTGACGTCGACATCAACGCGCGCGACAGCTCTGGGAATACGCCACTCCATCTCGCTGCAGTGTACGGGTCTCCGTCCATTGCAAGCCGTCTGGTTCAGATGGGGGCAAACGTCAACGCTATGAATGACTGCGGGTCCACGCCGCTCCACTTTGCAGCAGCGACTGGAGATGTTCGCATCGTAGAATACCTGACCGCCGCTGGTGCGGAGGTGAACCAGGCAGACGCGTGGGGGAACACGCCTCTGATAGACGCCGCGTTTGTGAGCCAAAGAGCTTCGCCTCACTTCGCATTCGGAGATTCAATCACACAAAGCCGAGCGGTGAAACTACTACTGGAAAATGGTGCAGACCCAGAGGCAGTGAACCTTGAAGGCAACAATGCGCTCTTTGGAGCCGTGCGCAACGGCTTTGAGGACGTGATCGACCAGCTGAGCAAATACCAGACGTCGTGTTGTTTCCAGCTGCGCAATAACCAACAGGAGACGCTGCTGCACGTTGCCGCGCGAGCTCAGGTCACGAATGTATCGATTTGGGAGAAGCTGCTCAAGTATTGTGGAAGAGGGAGCGTATCTGCTCTGGATCGGTTTGAGCGCACGTGCGTTGGGATCTGGATGGCGTGGCCCCAGAGTTTTGGGGATCAGCATGGAGAGAGTGGTAGCGACGATGGATCATCATTGTCTAGGAGAGCAGTAGAAGCACACGGGGTTCAGGCTGTGTCGCGGCTGCTACTGTCGATCAAGTGAGTGAAGAAGATGCCCGCATATGCCCGTGACTTTAGGCTTCTAACGTAGGTAATAGAGTACAACTCCTAATTGTTAGAGTATTGCAGGGCGAAAGGCGAGGTAGATGCAAATCGACCCGATATGAGGTCGGGACAGCTTTGTCCAAGGAAGAACGTGGGGGAGTAGCTGAAGTGAAATGGAGATCATGTTTACGGTCCACCTCAACTTTGGTTGTACGTTCACGGCAAATGACAGCGGGATCACGGTTTCTCACCGGAGCGATCTACTCTCAACCATGGTGTCGAAGTCTACGGCGATAACAGTCACGCAGAATGTCAGCACTGGGGGAGCCCAAGTAGGGAGGTATGAAGTAGACTCCTTTGTGCAAATCGCATCAGCCCCCCGGCAGCAGCGCATCTACATTTCTCACGCCGCTCGCCATCTGGGAAACGTGAACGAACGAGACAGGCACCATCCGCTTTTGCATTCATTCACATTTCGACAGTCTGCTCTGTCGGAGTAATCAACCACCAGTCACTCACTCACTCCACCGAGACTGCATCTGGACCTGAATGAACTGCCCAGGTATATTTCTTTCATTGCCAATCGGTGCGAAGTTGGGGACTGCAAGCAGAAGTTTGTCTACAGATGCAGCACGACAGGTACCATTGCCTTTCCTATTTAGCTTCTCAGGCAGGTGAAGGTCACACGCTTCACGACAGCCACAGAACTGAGTTTCCCTCCCTTATATAACTTATACACTCTTCGTGGCTGTTTATCATATTCAATAGGAAAACATCAGTAGGCCTGGCTCTGCACGAGGTCCAAGGTCACCTCATCTAAATGGTGCGCAAAGCCGAGTCGTCTCAAAACTTCTTTGAAAATGAAACACTTTTTATTGGCCAATAATCAGTTTTACGACTTTCGATTGGCTGGAAATAAATGCGTCCGCGCTGACAACAACAACGTCACAACCACCGTGAACCGGATGTACAGTGGTAGGAACGTACGGGATGCGTGTCAACGCAATCGCGTCCCAATTGCGAAATTGTCCAATGCCTCAGCCGCTTGAGCTCGTCGCTGCTGTTCCCTCCTCTTCGGCTCTCGTCAGATCCGAATTCTGCCCACTGACAGCAGGAGAGCAATCACACTCAACACAATGGCGGACAAGCAGTTCGATGTGGTCATCTACGGCGCCACGGGCTTCACGGGCCAGCTGGTGGCGCGCTACTTCCTGACCGAGGAGGAGACGCGTCTCGATTCCGCGTCGGCGCTCAAGTGGGCGATCGCCGGCCGCAGCGAGAGCAAGCTGCTGCAGACCAAGGAGATCCTCAAAGAGAAGCTGCCCGGCGTCAAGCCGGAGGTGATCGACGCCATCCCGATTGTGGTGGCGGAGGCCACGGACGCCGGCGCGATCCTCGCGCTCGTCAAGTCCACCAAGGTGGTGCTCACGCTCGCCGGACCGTACGCGATCTACGCCAACCTGCTCGTGCAGTTTTGCGCCGAGAACGGTGTGCACTACTGCGACCTCACGGGTGAGATGATCTGGGCTGACAAGAACGTGCGCAAGTACGAGGCGGTCGCGAAGAAAAGCGGCGCCAAGATCGTGCACTGCTGCGGCTTTGAGGCCATGCCGTCGGATATGACCACGTTCTTGCTCGCGGATTTTGTGCGCAGGAAGCTCAACACTGAGGCGTCGCATATCTCATACTACTGGATGGAGTCGCTCGGCGGCGTGAGCGGCGGCACGTGCGCGAGTCTGCTCAACCAGATGGCGATCTCCAAGCGCGACGAGGTCAAGCGCATGTTCGACCCATTCTTCTACACGAGCCCCGACTACGAGCAGGAGAAGAAGCACCTCGAAGACGCCAACAAGACCGGCTTCCGCGTGCGCTACGACAAGGACCTGAAGGCGTGGACCACGGTGTTCATCGGCGCCGGCGCGAACTCGCCCGTCGTGCTGCGCAGCAACTACCTGCTCGGCGACTACTACGGCAAGTCGTTCAGCTACTGGGAGCGCTTCTCGACCGGCAACTTCTTCGTGCAGAATATTATCTCGCTCGTCACGGCGTCGCTGCTGGCGCTCTCGTATTTTGACCTGACACGCAAGCTACTGGAGAAGATTGTGCCAGCGCCGGGAGTTGGTCCGTCCGAGGAGGAGCTCGTCAAGGGCTTCTTCAAGGCCGAGTCGCTCGCCTACGACGAGCACCGCAAGCTCATCGCGCGCGGCTACACCACGGGCGTGGGTGACCCGGGGTACCTGATCACGAGTAAGATGATCTCGGAGATCGCCAAGTGCCTCGCCAAGGACGAGCACGACGGCGCGATATCCGCAGGCGGCTTCCTGACCCCGGCGAGCGCCGGTGGCCGCTCGCTCGCCAAGCGCCTGCACGACAAGGGTGTCATGCAGTTCGAGATCAAGAAGGTGGACTGATTTAGCAGTTGAGCCTCTTTGTGAGTGTGGTGTGTTTGGTGATCGAGGTGTGTGAAGTGCTTGGGTTCAGTGTCGAAGAAGATGACTGGAGGCGATTTTCCCTATGAACAAATGAATAAAAGAATGCATGATTTTGTGCTTCACTTGCGCTGATAGTTCAATTAGGTTGCCGTGTTGCTGGTCGCGTTGAAGCACTTTAAACGAAGAGTTACAAGCGCCATGGCTTCTCGATTTTAGGGCGAGGGTATGGACAGTTTATTCACCGAATACGTTACATAGTGATAGGCAGTGCAGCTCCACGGTATTCACATAGCATTCATCAAAGGCTTTGCCACAGAGGTTATTAAGAGCTCTACATGTTCGTGAAGCCATACTGACAACGTAGCCCTCCTGATGAAGGATGTTTTTTTGCTTATTTGAGGACGCCAGCAGCTCGCAGCATCTCCGTGAGTTTGCCGGATTGGAAAAGCGCCTGGATGTCCGAGCCCCCGCCGATCGTCTCCTTGTTCAGGAACACATTGGGCACAGTGCGGCGGCCTACAGATTCGCTCAATCAATCGTTCACATACGCATACAGCACAGCACATACAGAGTCAATACCCTCAATATCTTTGAGACTGGTTTAACGTGCGTCTGCATGGACAAATGGCGCACCTGTCTTCTGTGCCAGAGCGCTCTGGATGTCGGCCCCTGACGGGTCATCTCGCTTCAGATCCAGCTCCACGACATGGTACGGCACGCCGGCCTGCGTCATCACGTCCTTCGCCTACGCAGAGCATACACGAAATGCATATAGAGATTCTGTCCATTAAGGTGGACTTGGATCACTCGCCCTTTGGAGAGAGACATCGAGAGAGAGAAAAGCGTACCATGGTGCAGTACGGACAGTATGACTTGCTAAAGATCGCCACTGGGTGTTCCGCCAGCACGCGGTCGATGTACTCGAGCGCTGCGCTCTCATTCTCGCGCGAACTGGACGCTCCCATGGTTTCTCCTTCTCTTCGGCTCTTTTTGGGCTTCTTTCGGATTCACATAATTTAGCTCTTCGTTCACAGTGTACCATTACCGTGACTGTACCTCTCACAACGGTACACTGTACCAGTATTGTTCTGCGAGCCACGAATTTACCCATGTGTACCCATGTGTATATCTCACGCTCTGTTGTGTATACTGCGTTAACTTTTGCCCACCTCTCACTTCAAAGACGCTTGGCGAAGTGGAGCTGCTCGTAGTCGTCTCGCAGCACCTCGGTCTTGATGTGTTCGTAGCCGATCGACTGATAGAACTTGCACGCCTCGGCCATGAACGCGTCCGTGGAGAGCGTCACTGTCTTGAATCCGTTCTGCTTGGACCAGGTCTCCAGGTGGGCCACCAGTTTCTTGCCGAGGCCGTATCGGCGGTGCTCGGCGTTCACGTACATGCGGCGCAACTCGCCTTCGTTGTTGGGTTTCGCCTCAAGTCCGACCATCGCGACGACTTTATCCTGATCGTCGTCATTGTTGTTGTTGGCTCCGTCGTCGCCCTCCGAGATGGTCGCGACCCAGAAGTTGCCTCCGGGGCGCATGTACACTTCAGCGATCTTGGAGAGGTCGTCCTGGATGCTCTCCTTGATGTAGTTCTCCCACAGGTGCAGGTACTCGACGTGCTTGTACGCGTAAAAGAGCATGCCATCAGTGAAAAGCTGCTCGACATGCTGCTGGTCCTTGGGCTTGTACTGTCGGATCTGGATCTGCGAGGCGACGGTAGACATCGACTTTGCATCCATAGTGCTCAGGTTTTGAAATTCGTTTGTTTGCGTGCTTGCTTGTGCACTGGAGAGGTCGGATTCAAGAGTGAGCACTGCCGGCTGGCCAGCCGTCCATCCATCCATCCATTAGTCGGCTCTTGGGCAAGGACCCTTCAGTCGTTGATGAGTGTGGCTGATATCCAATAGTGGGACGGCTGTGTTCGTCCACACATCTGCACCTTTGCGCCGGCGAGAACGTGCCAACCCAACCAGTAGTATCACAGCCTCCAGCTAGTGTTGGTTCATTTGGTTCGTAGCGCAGTACTCAATCTTGCTGTTTGTCCGTCCATACGGACGAGGATCCGCTTTCACAGCTTGAAAGGTAATAGTAGTATGCGTGGGAAAGCCTTGCACTATATAGCACCTACAGTATCTTGGGAAAGCCAATCTCTGGTGTGATTTTTCTTCTGTAGGTACGCCGCCATGTCCGCATCAGATTAACTGAGTGATGCCTGTCAATTGATATTGGTGCTCGCGAACATGCAGTAGGATTCATATTAATTCATTTCAGCTTTTCTGATGTTGCTTTGGTTTGTGTAGTCGCTCATATTCGAAGCGTGCGACCTGATTTACTGTGTACATGAGCTTCGTCCTAGGTCCTCGGTCTCAAAGGTTCTTGGCGAAGTAGAACGCTTCAAAGTACGGGTCTTCGCTGAACACCTCGGTCTTGGTGTGCTCGTATCCGATCGACGGATAGAACTTGCACGCCTGCGTCATGACGGAGCCCGTGGAGAGCCACACTTTCTTGAATCCGTGCTCTCTCGCCCAGTTTTCCAGGTGGGTCACGAGCTTCCGGCCGAGTCCGTACCGACGGTACTCGGCGTTCACGGACATGCGCCGCAGCTCGCCCTCACATTCCTGCTTCGCCTCGAGCGCCACCATCCCGATCACCTTCTCACCTGCTTCTTCTCCGCCATTCGCTTGCTGCACAGTCGCGACCCAGAAGTTCCCGCCCGGGCGCATGTACACGTCCTCGATCTTGGCGATGTCGTCGCTGATGCTCTCGTTCACGTAGCCCTCCCAGAGCGGACGCAGGTCGGGGAAGTTGGCCGCGTACGACAGCATGCCGACCGCGAAGAGCTCCTCGACCTGCTTGAGGTCCTTCGCCTGGAACTGCCGGATCTGCACCTCAGGGGTTGCTGCTGCTGGGGGCTGCGACAATGTTGCTGTTACTGCTGGCGGTGGAGTTGTGAGCGTCACGATTGGAGCCATCGTACTTGTGTGTGTGTGTGGCTTGTGCTGGAGCTCTCGGATTCGCGAATGAAAAGCAGATTTCAGGCGAAGACGGAAGAGGAAGGCAGAGAGAATTCGGGTTCTGCAACGCTGGAATGGGATGCCGTAATCACCCCAAGCATCTGCTTTTTGCTGCGGTTTCATTAGACAGCGATTATGGTCCAGTCAGGGGTCGATTAGTACATGTCCGTCATTGCGCTTCACCCTCTCTTTGCGACAGATCCAACGGATAAGAACTTTCCACAGGTCGTTGGCATTCCGCCGATGGCCACTGTTACAATTGACGCCAGTGGTGCTACATGAAGCACGCACAGTACAATCAATGAAGGTTCGGCCAAAGCGGAGGACAGTAGTTGATGTCAGGAGCTCAATGCTCATCCACCAAATAAGTTTTATATTACAAGGCGCCTCGGTCTTCTACATCACCAGCAGCACATATTCGCTGGTGCATACAGAATCCTCAGAGGGTCTTGGCGAAGAGCACGGCTTCAAAGTACGGCTCGCGACTCACGACCTCGATCTTGGTCTGCTCGTAGCCGATGGAGGCGTAGAACTTCCGCGCCTGGGTCATGACGGCGCCCGTGCCAAGCCAGACGCTCTTGTAGCTCTGCTCCTTTGCCCATTTCTCCAAATGCGCGACGAGCAGCTTGCCGACGCCGTAGCGTCGCGCCTCGGCTCTCACGGACATGCGGCGCAGCTCGCCTTCCCCGTCAGGCTTCTTCTCGAGCCCGACGATGCCGACGACGCGCCCGTCGATCATGGCGACCCAGAAGTTCCCGCCTGGCTGGAAGTACACGCCCTCGATGTTGGCGAGGTCGTCCTCGCAGCTCTCACGCACGTAGTCGGCCCAGAAGTCACGAAACTCCGGGTGGAAGGCCGCATAGTAGTTCATGCCCGCGGTGAAGAGCTCCAGGACGTCCGAGTGGTCCTCAGGGCAGTACTGGCGGATCTGCACTGCGGCCTTTGGCGACAGAGAGGCGAGTTCCGGTGCAATCGCTTTCTCAATCGGCGCCATTGTGGAACTTGGAGTGTGTTGGAGCTGGAGCTGGAGTCGTATGCTCTAGAGAGAGTCAATTCGATAGTGACGGCGCTGGAGGTATAACGGAGTGAGTTGGTCCGGTGGTGGAGAGAGGATGTGAAGAGACCCTGACCTGATGTCTGATGGATCCCAACGGATGACGCAATCGCTAGAAGAGCAACTGCGTGCTGTTGGTTGAATTTGGTCCTTTGGATTTGATCTTTTTCTCATATTCGTTAGGCTTCTGCCTCCCGCACCATCTTAGCACCGGCACAAGAGCTCTCCGAGCCTGAGAGGCCACGCATCAACACAATTATTGTTGCAGCCCTCATCCTCACAGCGATACTAGCACTGGCAAATTCAACCTCAAGGCGTGTGGCTGAAGCGCATGGCTTCAAACTTCAAAAATTATCCAGCACAAGTAAGTCAAGGATCTCAGCCAGCCGTCCATCGAGTGTCTGAAGTCGGTTTGCCGGTCGTGTGTACCCCAAGACAATCTGCTGTTTGTAATCCATCGCAAGCCAGAGAAGCAAGAGCGTTTGATCATAATGGTACATTCAATTGCTTTTCAAGCGCGCAAGTGCTTTCTAGGTTGTTGATCCTTCATCGTTTTCATTGCTTGAGCTATTACAGAAGTCTCCAAAGCTCAAATATGTTTTTCAAAATTGAAGACTTCGTAGAGCGGGTCGAGGCAGAGCACGCTCGTGAATGTGTACTTGTAGCCGAGCCGGTAGTAGAACTTGTGCACACCGGTCATCATGTTGCCGTTCGAGAGAGTGAGCGTCGTGAAGCCGTTCACCTTGGCCCACTGCTCCATGTGGTTGATCAACAGTACGCCGATGCCGAACCGGCGATACTCGAGCTTGACGGACATGCGCCGCAGCTCGCCCACGCCGTTGGGCTTCTTATAGATCCCTAGGATGCCGACAGTCACGGGCTTCCCCGTCGCCTCATCTGCGGTCGTCGCGACCCAGAAGTTGCCACCGCGTGCCATGTAGTGGGCTCTCACGTCCGCGAGGTCGGCATTGAGCACGTCCCGGATGTAGTCCACCCAAACGCAGTACTGCGGGTGGCCCTCCACAGCGTAGTACATCATGCCGTCGCTGAAGAGCTTGACGGCGTCGGCCAAGTCTTCATCGCGGAACTCGCGGATCAGGATCTCCGGCTTGTCGCTGGTGGTGGTGACGGAGGTGGTACTGGGAGATACACGGGACGCATAGGTTGAGGATGATGCTGGCGTGGGAGACGCGTCCTGGATCGGTACCATCGCTCCCTAAATTGCCTGTGTCCGGAATGGAACCTGGCGGTTGATATGAAGGCCTGGGGCGTCGCGCGTGAAGCTTCTTTCTGGTAAATGGAGCAATGGCGAAATACGTGAATGGAAAGGAGCGCGACGGATTTCTGTTCTTCTATCAAGTGTCGTCGATGTGGGTGTGTGTACGCTGCTTCGTAATTGGTTGGCTCTTTTATGTGACAATTGGACTGCCATAACAGGTACTAGATGCAAAAATTGACACATTTAAAAAAGAGATAATTTCAAGTATCATTGCAACTTTTTTATTATTAAAGAGGTTTACATATTATAATAAATGGAAAATCGGAGAGGACTCACTTGTTTTTTGCTGAGGGTCCATCACCTGTTGTTCTCTGGAAAGTGCATGTGGCTCCCAGGAAGTTCCTTCACGATGATGGGACGCGAAACGACGCCGAACCTTCAGTCTTTGGAGTTCTGAAGTTGCTCATTTTCATTTCACGCTGCTGCGGAAGGACTTTCACCGGCAGCCCACCCGCCCACCCGCCCACCCTGCCTGCTTCATTCCTTTGAATTGGCGGTGCTACAATACTAAGACTACTGCTTCATTGTCGAGCATAGCCTCTAGTAGCTCCTTCTGGAGTTGAAGTATGTGCGGCATTTCATGGTTCATGGTGGCTCTCAAAGCATTCGGAGACACGATAGGAGCTAGAGATTGGGGCTATAGAACGAACTGTTGAGCTCGGAAGAACGAATGCAATCTGTCAGTGATGAATAGTGGATAAAGTTCGCACCACATCGCGGATGTATGCCTCCAGGATGAGTCCTTCCTCGTAATCCAATCCCGTAGATTCCTCCTCGCATTGTCCTCAAGTCTCATCTTTATCGAGGCTTGAAAGTGACACCACGTCACTTTATCACGTATCATCATCAGATCTCCAATGCATCGTAAGGTGACGTAAGGACGCGGATGTTCAGTGTGTATTATGCAAAGTTCATGTACAGATATCGCTACACGTATTGCTAGAGCAGCTTCTCATAGTGGACGTTCTCAAAAAGCGGATCTTGGCACATGGCGCTCGTCCTGATGTACCGGAAGCCCTGCGCCTCGTAGAACCTGTGTGCCTGCACCTGCTTGACCGAACATGAGAGCTCAAGCTTCTTGAACTTTTGCTCCTCTTTTGCCCACTGCTGCGCGTGATTGAAGAGCAGTTTGCCGATGCCAAAGCGCCGGTGGTCTGCTCGCACGGAGACCCGTCGGAGCTCGCCGACGTCATCCGAGTGCTTTTGAACCGCGAATGTGCCAACAACGATGGTGGGGACTGGATGAGTAGCACTAGGTTCCTTGGGATCGCTCGGAGCATCATGCTTCTCTGGCTTCTCTCCGAGGATGTATGTTGTTGTAGCGCTAATGTCCCCAAGCGCGAGTTGTAGCGAACTAGGGCCCTAGGCCGAGCGCACAGTCTTCTTACGCTCTCAGGGAGGCACGTGATCTCGCTTTCGTCGATCTTGAGGGCGACATCGTTCGTCTTGCACGCTTCGAAATCGAGCAGGTATCCATTGCCGTACCACTCGCCATCCGAGCCGCAGACCGGATTGAGCTCTGCTAGGCACCCGATGAGATTCGCGCACCCCTCTATCGAGCGGAGCCCTTCGGCCACTTGGAGCGATATGATGCCGAGGACAGTGAACAGGAGGAGACCGGCAACCACTCGAAGGCTCTTCATGGCTGCTGTGTTGGTCACCTGCCAGAAGTGAAGAGGAACAAGGACGACTGGGAATGCTCGAATGGGGAGATGTTCTTGAGACCGGCGGAGTATTCCGAAATGATTGGAACGGGATGGAAAGAATGGAGAGCGCTGCTTCTCTATTCTTCGCTGTGCAACCAGCTCCATCACATGTTTCCTGCCTCCAGGGTAGTGCCTCCAAGGTAGTGTATAATAGTAGTGTAGCCATGTTAGTGTGCTCTCGCGCTTTGCTAGTTTAATGTAGCGTGTCCATAACAGGTCTACTTTTATGTGGTACACACTATTTCGAAAGCAGATCTTTCGTTCGATTCGTGACCTTTCGAGCGGATCCAATCCCATCGCGAGCAAGTCGCAGCCTGCGCTCAATCATTCTTGCAAGTCGCGCGTTGCCCAAGAGAGCTCCGCGATCTCTGACACCATGCAACTGCTGTTCAAGCTCACTCTGCTACATAGCGCTGCGCTTATGCTGTTGCTTGGAGACCTGCAGCAGCAGCAGTATGTGGGTGTGGCGGCGGCATCAGCATCGCGCTGTCCGGGGTCGCCTAATCAGTGCTCACTGCACGGCACGTGCGTGCTCAATCGCCTGGGCGAGCGTGTGTGCAATTGCCAGTGGGGCTACGACGCCAGCGACTGCTCCAAGAGTGCGTACAGTAGTATTGCAACCTACTCCCGTAGCTTCTCAGACAATGCCTTTGTGTCTCACGAATTGTTGACTATTGTGTGGTGTGCGTATAATCGTAGAGATGTGTCCGTATGGCTTTGATCCCGAGGAGACCAGCAAGCGCGAGAAGCAACTGAGCCTCGCGATCGCTGTGAGTAATGGTGCGGCGATGCGCGGCAAGTTCGTGCTCACGTTCCATTCGCATTCGGTCGAGTTCGACGCTCCGCTCGAGGACATCACGAACGAGGCGTGCACACAGATTTTCCGACGCTTCCAGAACTTCGGCGACGTGAGCTGCACGCGCGTGGAGTTCGTGGAGCCCTCGAAGGCAGTCTTTGAGATCACGCTGCACTCATTCCCCATCTACCCAGTGATGAACAACCTGTACAGCCACAACGGCAACCCTTTGTCGACCGATTTCTGGTGCGATTCGTCGAACGTCAAGCTCGCTCGCCCCGGGGAGATCACGTGCGCGTTCCACAGCAAAACCGACTCGAACGTCAAGGAGTATGCGCCGTGCAGCAACCGCGGGCTCTGCAACGACCGCATCGGCGTCTGCACGTGCCAGGACGGGTACTACGGGGAGAACTGCGGCAACAACAAGGACGAAGAGGACATTACGATCGCTCAATCGAGCGGTCCGTTCTTCAAGGGCAATGTGTTACACGTGAGCGCCAAGCGCTCCAAGTCGGCGGAGTTCAATCTCGTCAAGGCGGACGTGGAGGGACGCACCGTGTTTAGTATGAATGGCGACGGCGACACCTCGTTGCACGTGGGCTCGCTTTTCCTCAAAGAGGGCGACCTCGTGATCCAGAGCGGCCAGGCGCAGATCCAGAGCGGTGGTAGCCTCGCACTGGACAACGCGGACGTGCAGGTCAAGAACGGACAGATCTGCATGCAGCAGACGGCGGCTGGGACGACTACGAAATACGATGCGATGCTCGTGATGGACATCACTGGCGCTGCAGAGTACAGTGGTGCGGATTTCATGCGGCTGTCAGGTGCGAACGGTCCTGTGTTCCGCGTGAGCAGCTCCGGGACGACGGTAATCGATGATGGCGGGCTTGAGGTGCTCCGTGGGGGAGTGAAGGTCCAGCGTGGTGGGATCCACGTGCTCTCGGACGGGATCAGCATCAGCAATGGAGCGCTGCAGATCCAAAATGGTGCTTTCAACCTTCACTCAGGGTCAATCCGGGTCAGTGATGGCCACGCCGCGTTCGCGTCGTCCTCTACCAAACTACCAGCACTCAGTGTCGCGCGACAGCAACCAAAGGCTGGTACTGCAAGTGATGGTCAACGGTTTGGTGACCCTGGGGTCCTAGAGCTCCACTCGGAACAGGAGGGCGACATCTTGATCCTCGCGAAAGGGAGACACGACGTCGAAGTATTTGAGGTGAAGGCCTCCGGTGAGGCGATTGTTCACGCGGGAGGGCTGCAAGTGGACGCTGGCGGCGTGCGCATTAAGTCCGGGGGTCAGACGATCACCTCCGGAGGACTGCGGATCGAGTCCGGCGGAGCATACATTGAGGGCGAGCTGATCACCAAAGGAGGGCTGAGCATCAAAGACGGCGGCTTCAGCGTCCAGAACAACGCGGCAAACGACGCCTCTCTGAGGGTGCTCTCGACGAACCCGAGCTTTGGCGGCGCGTTGCTAGAGTTCGATCTCTCAAACCAGAATAACAAGCATAAGCATAACATGCACCCGTTCCGCCTCTTCGAGGCGCTCAACAGTGAGAAAGAGCGCATTGTCTCGGTGGACAACCGCGGGAACTTTGTCACGCAGGGTGACATCACGACGACCAACAGCGGGAGGATCATCTCGAGCGGCGCGCTGGTTTCGCAGGCGCAGGTCGTGCTTTCACACGTGAAGCTCGTCGCCGGTCACGAGATCAAGATCCCGAGCACGCACAGCTACGTCAAGATCACCGACGACGGCGAGGCGCAGAAGAACCTGGTGAAGCTAGATGCGGATGCGGCGTACGCCGGCCAGCTGCTGGTCATCCAGAACGAAGACGACCAGAGCCTGGACGGAGACGTAAGCGTCAAGTCCGGGTCTTCATCCATCTTTATGTTTGACGGCTCGAGCTGGCGACCGCTGACCGCTGCGGCCTTCGACACAGCCGCGATGACAGGCGTGACGAGTTTTGAGGCTGCGAACGACCTCAACTTTGGCGAGATCAAGCTCACGGTCAAGAGCGTGCAGGTCGCGGGTCGGAAAGCCGGGTTCGTGGTGTTCTATGGGAAAGGCGGTGAGCTTTCCCAGGACGAGACGCTGGGCTTTGACCCTGCGTCGCACACTCTGTCAGTGCTCAAGCTGCGCGCAGACGTGATCCAGGGCTCGATCGACATGTCCGAGAGCGAGCTACGCCACGTGGAGATCGTCGGCGGTCACATCAGCAACGTCAACATGACGAGCATCGAGCGCATGGAGGTGGACGGCGAGCTCTTCGTGGAGCTCGACGCGTTTTTCGGCTCGGGGATCACGGTGGATGGCCAGGTCATGGGCTCCGGCGCCTACGTGGACGCCTCGGACGCGCGCTTCAAGAAAGATATCGAGCCGATTCGCAATTCGCTGGATCTGGTGGAGACTCTCCAGGGTGTGGAGTACAGCTACCGCACTGAAGCTTTCCCCGATAAGAAGTTCGCTAAGGACAGAGAACTCGGTTTTTTGGCTCAGCAGGTGGAACAAGTGCTCCCGCAGGTGGTCTCTGAAGACAGCGACGGCTTCAAGTACGTCGCGTACGCTCGGATCATGCCTGTGGTGGTCGAAGCTCTCAAGGAACTGCACGCGGAGGCTCGAACTTATCAGCAGGAGGTCCAACAACTTCGAAATAAAGTGGCGGCGATGAAAGAAATGGTCGAGAAGCAGCAGCTGATGATAGAAACCATGTTGAAGCTCCAGACATTGCAGAGATATGAAGAATGAAAAGGGCAGAACGAACCAACACCCAAGTTGTATGTATGCATCGTCGTCCATTATCTCTTGGTGTCTTTATCATGATCTTCTTTTTGTTCCATCCATATGCATAAGGGTGGTGTATGTGTGTGTGCTCGGTAATTATTGCTGTTACTGCTGGTCTTGCTGCTGCTGTTCTTGTGGTGGCGGCATCGGATCGCCGAGGTACTGTCGCTCGGACCGGATGTAGAGCACGATGCCAAGCGCAAGCAGTAGCAGCGCGATGAGGAAGTCGTCCGACTCGAGCAGCTCGTGGACCAGTTCGCGCCAGTTGCCCATCGCCGACTCCATGCCGCCCTGGCTCTGCGTGTTCGTGTCCGCGCCCGTGACGATGCTTGGCCACCACGCTGCAAGCACGGACTCGACGTAACTCTTCGCGTCTTGCTCCGCTTGGACAGCTTCAGGTGAAGAGGTCGATGATGACGCGCTCGACATTGACGAAGATGAAGAAGACTGTGGTGCCGGAGCTGGTGGTGCCGGGGGAGCCACTGGTGCCTCAATGTTGCCCACAAAGATGTCCCACGAACGCTTCCAGCTCGTGAGCAAAGTGTGCACCTTGAGCTTCCAGAGTGCGAGCGTCACGGGCACGTGCGCGTCGCTGTGCGCTTCCTTCGCCTTGTCAAAGAACCGCTTCGCTAGATAAAAATCCTGGTCCACGCCAATGCCGTGCTCGTACATGAACGCGAGGTTGAACATCGCCTGCGCGTTCGCGCGCTTGCTCGCGAGCGAGTAGTGCGCACTCGCGCGCGTGTAGTCGACCGCGTTGCCGCCCTTCCCGTAGTAGTAAAAGTCGCCAATCTTCAGGTTCGCGTCCACATTGCCCTGCAGCGCAGCGAGTTTGTAGAGCATCATGGCAGCAGCAGCCGTCTCGGGCTCGGGTGTCGTCGCAGCAGAGAACAACGGCGTCAAGAAGCCATAGTCCAGTAGGTACGCGGCGTTGTGCTGCGCGACCTCGTACCCTTGCTGCGCCATCACCGCGTACTTCATGAACGACGCCTCGTAGTCCTGATTCTTGAAGTCCTTGAACGCTTTGGAGAGCATGCGGTCCCACTCGCCGCGCTCAGCTACCAGCTTGAACGAGTCCACGGCGTTCTTGCACGATCGCGTCGTACCGATGCCGTGCAGACTCATGTGCGCGAGCTTGTGGCTCGAGATCGTGTGGCCCTGGTGCGCTGCGACCTGGAAGTAGCCGTGTGCAACCTCGTACTCCGGGTCCTTGCCGATCGCGTTCGAGTTGCCCATGCCCTTCATGTGGAGCACACCCAGGTTGTAGAACGCCTCCATGCTTCCCTGCTTGGCCGCATTCTGGAACAGCAGCGTCGCCTGCCGCAGGTCGCGCGCCGTGCCTCGCCCTTGCAAATGCATGAATGCCAGTTCGTTCAGCGCCTGCGTATTGCCCTCGTTCGAGGCTTCCTGCAGGTACTTGAACGCCGTCTCATTGCTCTGCTTGACACCGATGCCGTGGCTGTAGATGTGACCCAAGTGATACGCGCCGCCACTCGCACCGAGCTCGTAGGCTCGCTGGAAGAGCGCGGCAGCACGCGGGAGATCCTGGTCGAGCCCGCGCGCGCCATAGTAGTAGAGCGTCGCGAGGTTCATCGTGGCTTCCGGGTCGCCCTTGTCTGCCGAGAACTGGTAGTAGTCGACGATTGCCGCGTCACTAGGTATGTTCTTCTTGTGCTGCGTCTCCGAGACGGTCTTGAGGCGACGGTGCGGCAGGTCGTAGATCGCCGGCTTACTCGCGTTCGCCTCGCGCAGCAGCACGGCCTTGTTCGCCGCCACTTCGTAGTAGCGCACCGCGCTCTCGCAGTTCTTTGGCGCGCCGACGCCCATCAGGTGCTTGAAGCCGAGCGCGAGGTTCGCCGCCGTGTTCTTGCCCAGCGACGCAAAGTAGTACTGCAGCATCGCGGCCGCCTCGTCCTTTGCCACGCCCCAGAACCCGTAGCTGTGCGCCACGCCGACGTGGAACTGCGCGTGCGCGTCGCCCCATCTCGCCGCCTGCACGTAGAACTGGAGCGCCAACGTCCCGTTCACAGACGTCGCGAGCGTCGCGTTGCCGTAAAAGTACGCGTCGCCTAACTGCACGAGCGCATCCTTCGCTTTGCTGACGTCGCTCTCCTGTTCAAGCGCAGAGAGCGCCACCTGCGCAAGATGGTCCACCACGTCGTGGTCGCCCTGAATGCGTTCCAAGTTCACTAGGAGATCAGGCGCAAGCTCGTCTGCATGAATGAATGAACAAGTACAAGAGCAGCACGTTCACGAGAAGAGCAACGTTAGCATTCAAGCCACATTCGCACACTCATACAGAGCGAGAGGGACACAGAGGAGCTCTACAACAAGTAAAGTACGTACTGGAACTACTGCTGCTTATGGTGGTGGCAATGACGGTGGTGGTCACCGCATGCAGCGCGAGTACCGCCGCCGCCGCAGAGGAGACCCAGCGCCGCATGTCGTCGTCGTCTCTCTTCGCGCGCGTTCGCCTTCGTGGGCGTTTTGGTAATTGCGTTTGCGAGCAGGACGAGCTGATGATGGGAATGGGAACGAGAGTGTAACTTTCGGTTATGCAAATAATTACAATCGATTTAAAAGGGGGATGCAAATGTAAAGAGTGTATAATTTTTACTGTCATTATATTTCTAAAACGATAACCGGCTTACTAAGATATGACATTACCAAGTGGGGTACGCTTTTGAGACGGACAGGAGAGAGAAGGGCAGCCACGTCATCAAGTAACATGGTTACCTACTCCTGTTGAACCTCGAGGCTCAGGAAGGCTACCGTTTCCGCTTGGTTTCGAGCGAGCAGCCAAAACGCGGACCCGGATCAGATGAGCTCACTTGAGCTGCTGTACGTCAACTGGGAGTATTGGCAAACAGCTTACTTGTCTGAAGGGCATGCAAGGTGGTGGTCTCGGGTGATGAGGGTAGAGAGTGAGGACCTATATTAAAGCAGAGCAGTTTTTCTGCGCTTGAAATAGGGCCTTTCGTAATTGGTTGATTGCGTAACCGTTATGTATCTCCAGATACCCCAACTCTGTACGCTCCCATAAGTACGAGTATCAGATCTGATAATGTAGCCATCTTGGTGATCATTCAATTTGGAGATGCCACCGCACAGGAGTCAAACAGGAGCACTCTTAAGGCATCTTTCAAACAGATTCCTACAATGAGACAGCTTCGCAATGCGCCATGTTGACACATTCATTATGCTATGTTGGCAGTATGCACTGGACCGCTTCAGTCCTCTGTTATCACGAGTGTTCCTGCTTTTGGGGTCATAGATACTATGAGCTCGCAGGCGACGACGTTACCTGCTGTGCTGGACCTTCAATAATAGCAAGGAGAGAAAGGAAGAGCACGCGATGAAGCAGACCACCGGACAACGAGTGAATGAAAAGGTATAGGTCGGGGCTCCTTCCTCTTCGTGAAGTTCGCCTTTCCAAGCATCATTTGCGCAAACGCCGTCTGAAGAGCACACGCTCAGCTTCCGTGCCTTCCAAACCCTCCATCAGATCGCCCGGACGCCCACAACTACCTATCTCTCTATCCATCGGCGGCAGCAAACACCATGAAGTATCTTCGCATGACCGTGAGTTTCCTGCTCGTCGCTGGCATCGCGTCGCTTCAAACGGCCCAGGCGCTCCTCCCACCTGAAGACTGCGCCGAGCTCATAGGGTGCCCCGCCGAGTACGACCCTGTCTGCGGCTCCAACGGCATCACGTATAGCAACGCCTGTGAGCTCGAGCTCGCTGCCTGCAAGGCCAATGACGAAACTCTTGCGGTTGTCGACCAAGGCGAGTGCGTCACGGAAGCGCAGACGTGCGTGGCGGCATCCATCGCCCAAGAAGATGCAGTCACGCTCACGAGCGCAAAAGAGTCGAGTCTCCTATAAGGTTCGTGCATTTGCGTATTACAGCTTTACTCTAACGTTCCCAGGTCGCTTTGGGTCCCACCTGACCACCTCGTGCTCCAACCGCGTCAGCTTTACATATAACGAATTATAACGCAAAGAACAACAGTATTTGTGTGCAAGTACGCCTTTCTTATCAACAGCTTACTACCAGCCCCACATTGCCTCAACCGAAACGGACAGACACTCGCATTTATAGTGTGAAATAGCCCTCGTGTCTAATATCAAGTGAGTGAGCGCGAGTACGTGGCAGGCGTCCTCTCAAAGGAGTTGTGATACTTCGTTCCAGAACGGTCAGGCCGAGTCCGTCGGGGACTCGCACATTCGCTTTCGGTATGGAGTGGTTTCTCATCAGACAGACGCTTCAGCTCATAAGCAAATCTCTTGGGGGAAAGAGCGACCACTGGAGAGCAGAGATACGAAGCCTTGTGGCTTGGTTCGCGCGGCTGAGTGCAAGATCTTTCACAGTTCCCGGTTTTCCTCGGACGCGACAAGCCGCGAGCACTTCCCGTCTTCTCTCCAGTGCATCTAGACGTATCTAAGAGACCATGAAGACTCCACGAAGCTTCCAGGTGCTCATGTTCAGCGCACTCTCGCTACTGCTTCTCGGACGCGCGGACGCGAGCAAGTGCTTCTCAAACTGTGAAGAGGGCGGCACACCTGTTTGCGGCAGCGACGGACTGACATACGCGGATGAGTGCGATTTGCAGTACCACAGCTGCCTGAACCCCGGGGTCCTAAGTCCGGAGCCATTTGATTGTATCCTCGGTGGAGCAATGAATACTCTAATCGGGACAACGGACTCGTCGTTGAGTGGCTCGGATGGATCGTCTTCTTCGGATGCGGACCAAGGTAGCGACTTCCCTGAGGGACCAATAGGTGGCACACTGGCGTTTGACGAGCCAGACTTCGACGGCATCATCCCAGGCCAGGCAATTAAACCCTCAGACGCAGACTCGTCGTCGTCTTCGTCATCATCTTCTGATGGTGGTGATGACAGCTTTCCGGACTTTGACGCAAGCTCCACGCTGCCGCCTGGTGTCGTGATTGACCCCAACGCGCCTTCCGCCTTGGACTTCATCCCAACCACTACGCTCTCAAGTGACAACCGCAAGAACTCGGAAGCTGACCACGATTTCTTCGAGGACGCCGTGTTCGACAGCACCATCTGGGTCGTGACCAGCAAGGGCTCGAGCTCAGGTAGCTCAGGTGAAAGCTTCAGCGAGAGCTCGAGCGACGCATCGAGCGGCTCGGGCGACAGCGACGACAACGACGCCTCGCACTGTGAGATGATGTGCATGGGCCGCTATGAGCCCGTGTGCGCGTCGAACGGCACCACGTACAGCAATAGCTGCGAGTTCAAGGTCGCGCAGTGCAGCGACCCAAAGCTCACGTTTGCGCACCCAGGACCATGTCCACCGTACCCAGTGGCCCCCGCACCTCCAGGCGGAAGCTACGATGCATGTGCGTACCTGTGTCCGATGTTCAGCGCGCCTGTGTGCTCGGAGGACGGTCACATCTACGACAACAAGTGCGTCTACGCGAGCGCGCTCTGTCGCGACTCCACCCTCGAAGACGCGACAGCCGAGCTATGCGAGACTTTGTGAGGTACTGAGTACTAGTACTGAGTAAAGAGAGAAGCCAAGTATTCCGTAAGCACAGTAGTATGCCCTGATGGACTGTAGCGTACGAGCCCACAAGTACACAAATCCACCAGTCAAACATCCTGCGAATACCATAACACCACACGTACGCAGGCGAGTCTAGTGTTTCTCTTCGGGCTGAGAGTTCTATCAGAGCTCTGTGATATCGTGTATGTAGGCGTCTGAGGGTGTCTCTCGAATGATCTCAGCGGCTTGCTCGCACTTACGATCCAGCCATAACACAGATCTTCCAACATTCGATGCACGAAACACCCGTCGTCTGAGAACGATTCGACTGACGCTTCACGCAAAGCCAATGGAAGGTTGACGGCGGTGCTAAGCCCTCGCGGGTCTGGCGACATTACCTGCCGCCTCTGCCACCAGTCCCCTCAGTCCCTCAAGACCCGCTCAACGGCGATGAAGAACAGACTGCATGATGAGCTCATCTTTCTCACCATACTGCTACTGCTTCTTCTCAGAATTGACATCGTGCATGCAGACTGCTACGAGGACTGCGATTACTCTGACTGTCCAATGGAGCTCGACATCGTGTGTAGGAGTGACGGCATGCCGTACCCGAATGTCTGCTACCTAGCGTACGAGAGCTGTCTGAACCCAGAGGTGCTGAGTCCAATCCCAAACAAGTCTAAGGAGTATCTGGCGCTTGTCAGTGATAGCGGCGGAGAGGCAGTTGACTTTGATGAGCTGGATTTCGGAGGGTTCACTCCTGAAGGTATCCCAGGCGAAGTGAAGAATCCAAGTTCCAGTGACAGTGAGGAAAGTACTGCAGACTCGGCTAGCAGCTCGTCCACATCTGGTAGCGCTGACCGCGATAGCGATGGTGGCTTCGACCCAAGAAGCGCGCCACTGCCTAGTGTCTTGGCCGATAGCGACGTGAGCTTAGTCTCAACCAACTCCTCAAGCGGGAGCGCTGGTGGTAAGAGGCAGCAGGATGACGGAAGTGGCGACTCGGTTGATGCTGAAGATTCCAGCGAGATCCACGATTTCAACGACTTCGTGGCCAAGAACATGTGGAAGCAAGACCGCAAGGATGAGCAAATATGGCAATAATGAACACTGTTCGGCTGATTTTCGGTATCACTGCGCTTCTAGTAGTGTAGGTAGCTACTTCCCTGATGAGCTAGCTAGTTGGTTACTGAGATCTTTGGGATGCAAGACGGCATCACCGGACACGGGGCGATGAGGCACACCGCTTGCCGCGCGACGCAGATTTCGTTGTTTCCACAGTTGGAGGAGTCGCAGAGTTCTGCACAGAACTGCAGAGGTTTGGTCTCGGCGCCTCCGGAGATACCTTCGCCACCGCCAGTCTGCGTGAAGCAGCACTCCTTCTTCCTGCAGAACGTCTCGCCATTGCAGAACGCGCGGTCGTGCGGGCACGCTTTCTTTATGAGCAGCTTGAGCTTCTGCTTTTTGTCTCGCTTGCAATTGGCGACCGTGAACTCGCACTTGTTGCCGAACGTGAGCGCCTGGACGCCGTCGGTGCCGCACACGGGGGAATAGATCTCCGGGCACGCGATGGGACACTCCGCAGCAGATTCGAGCGGCTGCTCATCGAGTTGTTGGCGGAGAGTTGCACCGCTGATAACGGCGCCTTGCGTGTAAGGGGGTGCCTGGATGCTGAGTACTGCGAGTAGTGAGAGAAGAACGGCGAGCGCGCCGCGCATGATACCTGACCTTGCACTGGCCTCGAGAGCTGGACACTGGACCCGCCTGGAATGCTGGATAGCGGGCGAGTGAGCGATTTGAAGAATGGCTTCAGCTTTAGGGCGTAGAGCTTAGCCGAGAGAGCCAGGAAAGCCGGAAGGGGAATGAGACTGAGAGGCTAACAGAGGAACTGGGCTGAGCGATCCCAGGGCTTTGGAGACGAATACGTGAAACTTCAACGGATGTGTTACATATAAATTCATACAGGTAAAACAACAGTAAATATGCGTCTAAAAGGTTTGACATCACTGTGACATATTCATTTATATAGTTGCTCGCGAATGAGAATTCCAGCTGAACTGATTGGGATGGTGCAGTACCGCACTATCTCGGATGTAAAACAGTGACTGTATTGCTATTACCGGCTGATATGATCCAGAGACTTGTCATGGTTTTGGCAAAGCGCTGCCACCCAGCTGCCGCTCCTAGGCTTTGACGCACGTTGGCTGCTTGGAACACGGCGCTTTTTTGCACACCACCTGGCTGAGAACGCAGACCTCGTGCTTCTCGCAGCGTATGTTGTCGGCCGCATCGCACAACTCCGCGCAGTACTCCCCACCCTTCTGGAGCTTGTCGGTGATGCACTTCTCGTGTCGATTGCACTTTATACCACCGCACGTTGCTCCGCTGCCCGAAGGATCTGAGCACGCGCGCTTGGCGACCACTTTCAAGGAGCCGCCGGCGCGGCAATTCGCTTCGGCGAGCGTGCACGCGTTGCTGTATGTGACGCCGTCCGAGCCGCAAACCGGCTCGTACTCTCGCGTGCAGTACTCGGCGCACTTGTCAGAACCAATTGGGCATTTGCCGGTAGACGCGAGCGTCAGCTTTGGGTTCGTACACTTTGCGGCCAGCAGGATGCACTCGTTCGTGTACGTGAGCCCGTCGTTCCCGCAGACAAAGTCTTCAACGGACGAGCACTTGATCGCACAGTAGTCCGCTTGAGCCCGTGCTTCTTCTTCTCGCGTGCGGTCCACAGAAGCCTCAAACGCCTGGACTTGTTGAGCTTGGGGTTCGTCCTTGACCACCACCACAACCACATCAACCGGGGCTTTCGTCGCGCTAGGTGGCTTCGTTACTGATGCAGGCATGCGGACGTCGTCGTCATCATCATCGTCACCCCCATCTTCGTCGTCTTTGCCGTCGTCATTCGCACAGGCTTTCATGTAGGCGACCGCGAGCGTCTTGTTCTTGCAGGACGCGACGTTGTAGAGGCAATAGTTGTCGTACGTGACGTCGTTCGTGCCGCACACGGGCGACTTGGCAGTCTCGCACTTCTTGTCGCAGCGCGACGGCGCGCGGTTCACCGTGTCTGGTCGCGTGGGACGCACCGTGGCCGCGCTGGTACCTGGACTACGGATGGCGAGAGTCCATATAGCGGCGAAGAGCGCGACAACATTAGTGAACGACGGGACCCGCATGACTGAAGAGCTGTACTTGAAGGATTGTGTCGGGCTATCGGTGCGAATGTTGGAATGGGAGCCACGAAAGCAGAAATATCCGTGAACGAGCGGCGACTCCTTGGGAGGGAGGAGGGGGGTATTTGAGACGATGGGAGAGCGAGTGTTCGTTCTGAGAGTTTAATGTGAAGAAGCTATAAACAATGCGTGCAACTACAGAGCTACGTTCAGATCTTAGGTGTAGCTCTATGCAGCAGCAGGTCGCCATCGATGTCGAAGGACCTCGTGTTTATTATCGCTCAGGCCTCGGCCACGAATAAAGAGCGTTCGGTAATACTCCCCAGTACTAATATATTAGTGACATGGGGCTCTTTAGAATCACTGGTAGCTCCCTTTGCAGGCTCTGGGAGTAAGTCCACCTAGAATACATACTGCCGTTTTGCGCACGTGGCCACCGAGCCTAAGAGAACGCACACTTTGTTTCTCTTGCAGCCAGCTGCCTTTGCCTGCTTTTCGTTGCACATGGTGACGCATTCTTGGTAGCTGTTGGGCAGATGCATGATGCACGCCTCTGTGTCTCCACAGTAGTCGTTGCCGCACTGTGGCGGGCACTCCTTCTGCAGCAGCGACGGGCGGTTCTCCAGGGTCTCGATGCAGTTCTTCCGGTTGAACTCGCACTGGTTCGAGTGCGCCGTGTACTTGCCGCCCTTGTAGCTGCACACGGGGTCGTACTCGTCCACGCAGAAGATCGCGCACGGGCACTCACCTCGGGACTTGAGCTTCATCGTCGGATCCCAGCACTTGGTCGCGTTCAGCTGGCACTCGTTGGCGAACGTGTTGTCGTTGATGTCACAGACGGGGTCCCATGGGGGCTCGTTTTCGCAGGAAAGCGCGCAGTAGTCGATGGCATCTGAAACCACATCCACTGCTACTGCTGCTACTGAGAGGCTCATGAGAAGACCCGTTACGAGGAGCAGGAGCGAAATCGCGGCTTGAGGGCTCATCGTGGCGTGATGGGGTGGTGTACTTGAAGTAGGTGCTAAGGCTGTTGAGGCTTGTGGGTTGGATTGCGTGAGGTGCTGGCTGATCTCTCGACGTGAAATGGCAGAGTGAGGACCAGACAGACGCTTATCCGCGTGCGCTTTCCAGAGAGCTGGGACTCTTCGAGGGTGGGTCGTTTTGGTTTTTGAGAATAACCTTTTGAAGCCATTTTTGTTCGAAGGATATCAAATTCGCCTGTTGACGTGTGACAAATTACAAATTAGAGGGCATTTTGACGTCAAACGCAGGACGGAAAAGTGTATTCACTACAACAAATTAGGTTACGGAGTTAACTTCTTGATGTCTACGAGTCGCAATATTGAAACCACTTACTTGGCGCTTGCTTGCATTAGGCGATCAGACGAATGAAGGCAAACGCTGGGCGGCGTGATACGAATGAAAGGCTGCTTAGCACTGCCCCGGCTCCCTCCTGTCATTCATATAAGAGATGGGAGCTTGTCAGTCAGTCAGTCGGCCACTGGTGACCATGACACCTTGTAACATGTTGATGTGGAAATAGCACAGTAATTGATATCTATCAATAGTGGACCATCTTCGAGGACTGCCATGGTCCCGTCCTGCATCGTACGCTCGACTTCCAACAGTTTGAATTGAAAAAGAAGATTCGCTGAATTGTTACGGGGTTCGGTGCTTTCAAACTGCGCAGCTAACTATTGGCGTTCAATGCGACTTTCAGTGCAGCCCTCGGGTGAGGATTCTTGGAGAGGTACCTTCATAGCTCCTTCGGCTGGCGCAGTTACCTGCTTTATACACTCGCGCAATAGTACGAGTCTTGCTGAGCTGGGTCCTTGACGCACTTCTGGGCGTCGCCGCAGTAGTACATGTGACTACACAGCGGCTTGTTCGTTGGACAATCCTTTTGCTCGAACCTGGC